>PVJC01020493.1:0-29141 GCA_004026665.1 Murina feae
ATGGAGTGATGAGCTCCAGTCAGCGGGGCCCCGGGCACTTAGCCCGCGGTGGGGACAGCCCTAGGCATGGAGCCGTGTGCTTCTTCTGGCTCACACTCTGCCTGGAGGCTCAGGGGGCCCCGGGACACATTTCAGTCATAGTCCCCCAAAGACAGACACTCTCGTTCACCACCACAGGCTCTGCTCATCGGGGGACAAGGTGGGTAGCACTTAAAAAGGTCACCCTATCTGGGTAAAGGCAGGAAAGGAAGTTCGAAGTCGTCCAGCCCCCACTGGGCACTGGCTGGCAGCTGCAGGAGAGAGTTGGGGTTAGCTTCCCACGGTTTGTCATGCCTTGTCTTCATGAGAGAGGACTGTGCTTCCTTGTTCACGGGTAGAACTTGTTCATTTGTGGAGCCAGGCAGAGGGGACAGGTGGGCCCCATTGGTGGCAGGGAAAGCAGAAGTGTCCCCAGAAGGGCTGTGGTGTTTCCGAGGCCCGGCCCCCAGGTCTGGCCCTGGCGCTTACTCTCTGTCCACCCCCCGCAGAACTGGCACTGTCTGCTGGACGTCGCCCCCCACGCCATCGAGCGGCTGCACCACATGCACATCTATCCCATCGTCATCTTCATCCACTACAAGAGCGCCAAGCACATCAAGTAGGTGGGGGCTCCTGGGCCCGGCCTGGGGCCTGGCTGGGCTGCTGCTTCCACGGCCAGGGTGGTGGAGCTGGGGCGCCGGGTGGCAGGTGGGGGTGGAAGAATGAGACCAGCCCGTCAGCCTTGAAACAGGCATCACATGTGGGAACGACTCTTCCGCCTCAAGCTGCTGTCACGTTCAGAGCCGGGCAGTGTCAGCCTGGCTCGGCCCCTCCCTGCCCGCCCCCTCTGCCCTGTTTGGGTGCTGCCCTAGCTCTGAGTATGTCCAGCTTTGTCTGCAGAGCTCCTCGCCTGCCTCTCAGCTGGTGCTCACAGGACACAGGAGCTCGGGGGTCTGGGCGCCCAGCTCCGCCAGAAGCAGGCTGTGTCGTGGGTGAGCCTGTGCTCCCCGACCTCCAGTTGGGCTTACAGCTCATCAAGGCCCTCCCTTTCGCCTGTTTGTGCTTCCAAGCTTCTGGTGCCTGCTCTCAGGGCCGCTGGGGTATCTGCCCCTTATGTGTGTGCACAGGGCTTCCCCCCGCCCCCTCGGCCCAGAGCTCCCCATGGAGCCTGCAGGCTGTGGCTGTGCTTACAGAGGGAGCATGCGGGGCTCCTGTTGCTCTGGGCAAAGCAACAGAAGAGGGGGCGCTGAGGAAGCATGAGGCTCACTTGGTTCCCTGCATGTCCCCACAGGGAGCAGAGAGATCCCGTGTACCTGAAGGACAAGGTGACGCAGAGGCATTCCAAAGAGCAGTTTGAGACGGCTCAGAAGATTGAGCAGGAGTACAGTAGGTACTTCACAGGTAGGTGTCGCCCTCCGAGAGCAGCAGGTGACAGGGAATTAGGTGTCGCAGAGAGAATTAGAAGTGGCACAGCCCATGCTTTCTGGGGGCCTGTGATGCCCTCGCCAACACTCATTTCAGATGCTGTGATGGCAGGCACAGGGCAGTGTCAGGAATTCAATAGGTGGAGGGGTAAAGCTCCCTGATTTGGCCTCAGGCCACGGTCTGGCCTGTCCACCCAGGTGTGTCACGTGTGCAGTGGCAGGTCTGTCTCACAGCCTGTATGTAGCACAGCTTCCGGGTTCCCGGGTGACAGCACAGGGTGGCTCTGACCCTGTGCTCCCAGCACCCTCCCGGCAGGTCAGTTTCACCTTGAGGTTTGGTGAAGAAAAGCTGCGACCTTACCATCCCTCATCTTTGAAACAAAGCAAACAGCAACAGGCCTGGCTCCGGCTGCTGGCTGTCACGGACCCTATGGCTTTCAGCCTCTTCCACATTAGTCATTTGTGGGTGGTTTGTAGGGTGTGGCAGCGGAGAGGTGTGGCAGTGATTGTCAGTTGCCTGGAGGCTGCTGGGATCTGCGCTTCGTTTGCAGTGGTTGTTCTCAGAACCAATCTCGGTGCTTCCGTGTGTGTGTGTGTGTGTGTGTGTGTGTGTGTGTGTGTGTGTGTGAATTTCCAGTTCACCACAGACCAGTATTTCAGTCAAATACATTAACAGTTACTAGAGAAATGAAGATTTAAAACTCCAAACTTATAGGCCTTGCTTCTTTATTACATTCAACAGACACAGATTCAATCACATGTCTATAGTAGTTTCTAGCGCTCCCCCCAGCAAGTCCTGGACATGCCCGTGGCAGGCACCTGGGAAACGCTCTGCCCACTGCATGTTCTGTGGCACACCCTGAACGCCCTGGCTGGTGTCTCAGGGCTCGTGGTGTTGAAAGCCTGTGAGCAGGGCTGGGACATACATGGAAACATCACATCTTTGCTGGGAATCCTCTCTGGTCCAGCTCCTAACCCGTTGCCTGCACAATTCTGTCGCAGATCAGACCTTCATCACACACCCCCAAATGGCTTTCCGATGTGCTGGGCACCAGGCCTACTCGCATGTGATGCCCAGGGTTACATCCGGTTACCCTGTGACAGGCTGGGGAAGCCTGGCAAAGAGCGACACCCACCTTCATTCAAGCCCATGTGTCTGGCATCCTGCAGAACAGTGGGCCAGAGACAGGAAAAGCCAAAGGGATTTGTGTTCAACTCTTCTTCTTCCCCAGTTTCTTGCTGATGGAAGAAAGTGGACCAGAGAGAGACAGGAGCTCAAAATAGGTGGAGAAACAGAGTAGATAGAGGGTGTATTTATTTGCCTCCAACCTGGGGGGGGTCTTCCTCTTTTGCAGGGGTCGTCCAGGGAGGAGCCCTATCGAGCATTTGCGATCAGATTGTGGCCTTGGTTAGCCAAGAGCAGAGCAAAGTCCTGTGGATTCCAGCCTGCCCGCCGTAGGCCGCTGTGCTGGGAACAGAGGCGGCTTGTCACCAGCGTCGGACCTGGCTCAGCTTCTCTGACAAGTCCGTCGGAGTATGAGCATCGGATGAGGGTCCACCCGCAGGGTCCCAGAAGCCCCCCCCCCCCTTTGAGACAGTGGGCCGCGGACGCACAGACCGTCTTCCTCACACGTGTGCTTTAAGACAAAAACAATAACCATCCAGGACTCCTGCTAGAGGTTCCACACCAGCCCTCCGAGGCCGCGGTCCGAGATGCTGCAGAGAACCTTTCATATCACAAGTTTACAAGCCTTTCTGAGTATTTGGTGGTTTCTGTTTACTTGAACGGCCCATGTTGTTGGTGCCCAGCCCCTGCCCCTGTCCATCCTGTGTTGCTTTTGTGTTTTGGTTTTGTTCCTGTTTTCAGCAAAACAACTCTGGAACCTCAATGGGCTGCTCTGCTCTGGAAGGTTTGTGGTGGGACCAGAACTCTGAAAAACCTCTACTCGGTGGCGTCTCTCCCGAAAGGACATCGCCGTGGCAGATGCTTGGATGTTGGTGGTGGCAGAACCAGTGCCTTTGTGGGGCCGACTTGCCAACGGCAGTGGTTTCCCTGCCCACAACAGGGCAGGCGACACTGGCATCTCACAGACTCGTCTCAGACTTTCCCTCCTGCCTGCATGCCCTCTTCATCTCTTCTCCACCTGCCTTGATCGTTTCCGCCTCTCTCTGTCCTTTGGAGCCTCCTGGGCTCATGCTGACAACTGGTTCTGGCAGGAGGCTCAGCCGATGCATGCCGATGGTCCTCTGTAGGTTTTGTAAATAGAGACAGCCTTTCTCAGTGCAATGTTTGCAGGGTACTTCTCAAACTGTAGAGGGAGCAGACACGTCAGCTCTTTTGGACATGGAAAGTGTTTCAAACTTTGAGTTGAGAGTCTTGGAGATCCTAGTGGTTAGTGTTGTCACTGTCGAAATCTGAAAAGCGGGCGGGATCCTTTAGTCTTGGCTGCAGCGCTCCCGGCATGCCCTTGACGATGTCTTCGTTGGGACTTTGGTCTTTTCTTTCTTTCTTTCTTTTTTTCTTTTTTTGCACTTCTGACGCTGGGCATCTTTGGCTGCAGATTTGATGTGGTTCCTCCCTAAACTGCGCGTCCTGTTGTTAATAGGTACTGTACTGGGCTCCGTGTGTCACTGGGGTAGGACTATATTTTAATACTGTTCCTAACATTTCATTTTACTAGCAAGAAATCCTTGACTTCATTTTATCCTTTGTAATTCTAGACACTAGATGGTAGTGTAGCCATACTGACATTTTTAAAAAAGGGATATATTTTCTTGCACAGTTGTTCAAAGAGAGACACGTCTGGGTCCTCAATGCTGCCCTTCGATTTACAGGTACAAGTTTCTAGCTCAGACAGCCAAGACACGAGGCTGTCTTGAGTCTTACGCGCACTCAGGGCGTTGCTCTGAGCTGCAGACAGTGGGACTGTGATGGTACAGTGTGCACAGGTACTGTTCCGACAGACTGGGATTTTCTGTAATGAAACCTTACTTTGTATCAAAAGCAAAACAGTCTTTAGTATAATAAATAAAGGTCAATTTCTGTAACTTGTTGTGATGAAGTGCCTGTACTTACCGTTTTCCGTCTTTTCCTGCTTTTTTCCTAAATTTCCTTGTCCCCGACAGCAGGAACCAGCTGATGTGTGGGCTCTTTCCAGCTCCTGTGTAATCAGGAGCCCCTTTTCCTGCCGCATCAGCCTCTCTCTGATTCCCTCCTCCCCTCCCCTGCGACCACCCATGTACCCTTCCATCCACCCATCTGTCCAGCACGGCGTGGGTGTGGCTGCAACCAGGTGGCTGATTGCAAGACTCAGATCCTGCCCCCAGGTGCTCACATTCAGGTCTGCAGGTGTGGGCCCTGGAAAGCAAAGGGGGAAGGAACTCCATAATGTTTCTGTTACCGAAGAGCAAAGAAATGCCAAGCACGCTTCATGGAGAAAGGGAAGGAGTCCTTTTATAAAGCATTGGTTAACCAATGGACCCTGGGAAGAATTTTTCCAAATCAGAGTGTGTAGTACACAGAGGCTTTGCTTTTTATAAGCTTCTGGGGTCTTTGTTTTGCATATAAGGTTCCGCCCCCTTGTGGGTCTGCAGGAATGCCCCTAGGTACAAGGCCACATTCCAGGATGATTCTGCACTGGCTGGCGCCAGCACAATAACCCCCTGCTCTCCCTCAGGGCAGCACTTTGTTTGGTTTTAAGCTGGTCCTTGCAAGACCAGCTTCCTCCTCATCCCTCTCTCCCTCCCTTGTCCCACAAGCTTCTTTTAGCCTTTGGAATAACGAATCTGCAGGGGGCATTTCTGGTATACAGTCCTGCAAACCTTGATAGTGGTGGGGATGGTTAGGATGATGGTATGTGGTCCCCTCTGGGCAAGAGTCAGTCCTTGGGTGGTCTTTACCCAAACAGAGTCATCAAGTTGGAAGGCAGAACTTCTTGGACGTGCTCCATGCTCCCGGACTGCCCTCCAGGTAGGCTGCAAAGCCTGCAAGAACCTGAGTAAAAATTAGTTATGGATTTCAGCCTTTACCCACCAGAATCTGTAGAGGCCCCACTGGTTTCCAAGATAGCCTTCCAGGCTGCTTCATCTGCAGCCCAGTTGCCCCTTGCCTCTGTGAAGTTCTCATGCCCTGCAACAGCTCTCTGATTGCATACCAGCCATCAGCACAAATTGTCATTGATTCTTCTCTTGCCCACCAGAGTGCCTGAATAAGGGCAATCAACTCAGCCCTCGGTGCCAAAGTCCTGTGGGTGAGTGTTTGAGATAAGATGGTTTGGTCCAAAGTCACCACCACCGTCCCTGCATACCTGATTCCTCCCTGGACAGAACTGCTCCCTTCATGAATAGTCAATGCCAGTGGGGTGTCAGTGAAGCTCAGGTAGGCTGTCTTTACAAAGTCTTTGACCTCTAAACAGTTATGTAGAGGTTTTTCGGGGTCATCATCAGGAAGGAGGCTGGTAGCAGAAGAGCCTGAAATTGGATGACTCAAGCACTTGACATCCAGCACTCCGGTGTGCTACCCACTGCATAGCTGTGGCTGCTACTGCCCAGAGGCAAGCAGGCTAACTGGATGTAATAGGGTCCGGTCTCTTGGACAAGTAGGCTACTGGTCTTTTCTAAGACTTTGCGCGAGGACCCCTTTGGCTATGCCCCTTGTCTCACATATGTACAGGTGGAAAGAGTTACATCTGGTAGCACTAGTTAGCCCATCGTCCTTGCTCTTCTCATGTCTGTCTAACTGCCTAATATATTACCTCAAGGATCCTGGCTCTGAATTCTTTTAGGGAAAATGGACATTGAGCTCTCTTTTGTAGCTGCTTCGTGCTGAGGAGGGGCGGAGTTTTCTCTCAGAACCAAAAGATCCTTGCTGTCTTTCAGAGGGACGATGAGGCCTGGGCACAGTAGGAGGTGGGCTTGTGACCTGGCAGAGACAAACTGTAATGAATGGTCTGGTGGAAGGGAAAGAAAACCTTTTAGTTTTAATAACCTCTATTGAAACAGGTAATTTTGAGGAGAAAAATTCTATGTTTATTAAAAGAGCCAAGTTAAGACCAATGTTTCTATTGTATTCAATTTGGCCTGATGGTTTGCATAAACACAACAAGAATGGTAACTGACTACCTTTGCCGGAATCTCATGATTGAATTTAGTGTGCCCTGTAGGGCTGGAAGCCAAGCCATCCAGCTTCCATCAGGCCTGCCTGCAGTATTTGCTGAGTTAGGCGAATCTCTCACCAGCAGGGACTCCACCTGGGCCTATGCCCTAGGTTTAAGGCCCATCTCAGTAGCCCTCCCTACTCATCATGGTCCAGAATGCATGGGGGTTCTGAAGGGACACAGAGGTGCCCTTATTGCTCCCCTTCTACTCTAACCAACTGCCGATGATGGTAGGGCATGGGCCTGACTCTCCGGCGCCAGCCATTTTCAGGGCTCCCAAGCAGAATACTAGGCTTTTCCCGTAGCACTCTTATTGGCTTCAAGTCTTCAGAGTTCAGACAGGGCTCTTTAAAACATGATACTCCAGTCAAAGTTTCCAGTCAATAAAACCACTATTGGAAGCTGGTCTTAATGGATTTATGCAAAGAAATGTACTGCCATGATTTATTAAGCTTTGCCAAGTTTTGGAGGAATTATACAAGGAGAAAAATATACTGACCTGTTTTAAGATCTTCTGTTTTTCCTTGTAAGTCCTTTTCATGGACTCTTCAGAATGATAACAGATAGGCACAGCTGTCCCTGTAGTAGGGCTCCCCTTCTTTGACTTGTCCTCTTGGAATGGACTAAGGGAGCTTCATTTCTTTATAGGGCCTCACATGTCAGACCTCACAGGGTCTGTAATTCCTGTAACAGAGGGCTAGTACTCACCATTTCACTACTTCCCTCTGTTCTAAAGAGATCTCTCTCAGTTTCCTAAAGTTGAGGTTTGTGCTGCCCCTGACCTGGGAATGGTCACACGGGCCTGCAAGACAGTATACAGGCTGCCAACTGTCTCTTAATAGAGACCAAAATCTGATGGGTTTTCTTCTTTGCCCATTTGGGCACCTGCCCTTTTGACAACTGCATTTAAATCTGTAAGAAAATTAAGATTACTATATTTATATAATGAAGTATAACATTGACACTGTGGCCAATTCTGACAGCTAAATATTCTGCTACTAAACATGACACAAGGCAAGGCTATACAAATATCTTAGGGCAGGCATCCTCAAACTACGGCCCGCGGGCCACAGGCCGGGTATTTTTGCCACTGCTGCCTGTCCTGCTTAAAGTAAGATAGGTGCAGTGTGTTAGGAATTTGTTCATAGTTGTTTTTAAAGTATAGTCCAGCCCTCCAATGGTCTGAGGGACAGTGAACTGGCCCCCTGTTTAAAAAGTTTGAGGACGCCTGTCTTAGGGAGATGACTAAAATCTTTTCTTGATCTTCCCACATAAGGCAAAATTATCCTTGTCTCTTTGAAGCCATGTCCAATGAAGATGCAGGCATCATCTAAGTCTATTACACAGTTTTCTGCAGGCCACTGTCAGGGCTGTGTGCAGCGGCTGGTTCCTCTTTCCAGCCACAAACAGTCTGTCCAATTCCCCAAAATGCATTCTGGCACGGGAGAAAGTTGCTTTGCTGTATACAGGTAGCTTAACCCCTATACAACTGGACTTGGACCTCTGCCTAGCAAACTGCAGTCTACAGGGTCTCAGCCAGTCCCTCAGTCAGACTTCTCCTCTCTTGGAGAATTTCAAATTCAGGCTCCCTTTTCAGATCCAGGGAGGGCACCTTTCCTCTGTCCTTTTGTTAACCCTGTTGACTAGTTACAGGGTTCTGTCATAAGCTGCTAGTCCAAAACAGCCAGAGTTGCAGTTAGAAACAATCCTTCATATTACAAAGTGCTACCAGTCTCCTGTGGCAGAGCAGCGATCAGGCCTCTCCCAAGGGAGTGCACTATTAGCCCCTTCTGCGGGCAGCAACAGGTACCAAACCCTTTCAGTACAATTAACCGGTTTCATTCCCAACCACCTTTTACAGATTCCAGGGCCCGTTTTATTTTAACCAGCAAGCCAATTGACACAGGCCTGTATTGTTTCCTATTGTGAGTTAGAGGAAGATAGTTCCTAAAGAGGGGAAAACTAGAAGCAGCAGGAGTTTCAGAGAAAGCTTTTGTCAGTCACTGTAGTAAGCCTCCCTCCCAGAGGCTGAGGTCCCATCTGTGGGGGAAAATGACTTTTAGCCTGGAAAATAAGGCAGAGGACTAAAGGCCTGGAGGGTTTCTTGAAAGAAAAGATCCTTAATTCAGCACAGCAGGAGCCAGGGCCCTTAAAATCTCTCTGCCCTGTGGAGCAGTGAGCCCCGCCCCTGAATGTCCCAGTCTGACAGGAAAAGCCACAAATACCTTTAAATCTACCCCAAAATTTCAACCTATTACAGCAAAATCACAGAGCAAATTAAGGTACACACACAGAAATTTTTCAGCAAATCAAACATTTAATCAGATGAGCGACGAGCAAACAGAAAATCAAAGTAGCCTTTGCTTTCACACAGACCAGTAAATCACACTCTCTCAGCTAGCCCAGACTGGAGCTGAGCCCATAATGCCTGGCTCCCCAGATGCCCCAGACCAAAATTCTCAACCGACGTCTCGGTGAGAATCTACTGGAGGAGTTAAGGCTGTGTCCATACCTCCTCCTCAGTAGCAAACAAACAGAAGAGTGAACCCATAATTTTTTAATAGAATCTTGTTATGGGTTCCTCGGGAGAGACGACCACCAGAGAACCAGATTGTAATTTAGGAAGCCTTTTTTTCGAACTCGAGTCCGGGCTCACGCCTCAACTGACACAGCAGCGAGAAAATGCGAGAGCCCTGAACACTTACAGCAGCCCTTTTTATCCCCCACTGCAGGGGGATTTGCAATAACTGATTGATTGAATACACACAGAATGCAAAGCTTTAGGTCAACTAGAGTGCAGGGATGAAAAATTTCAAAACTCTATTGTGCGGTTTAGGGAGTTTCTGCTTGTCCTGGTTCCTGCCCGAGAACAAACAGGTGCTAATCTATGGAGAGATTTCTCTACATAAAGCAGGGTCACTGTTACTCATTACAGTTCTTTCTACCTGGCTGGAGTATGACGACCCACATCATTCTTTCTTCTATTAACTCGAACTCAGTTAAATGTCTCAATCTGAATTCACTCACCTCCGGAGTCCTGATTCCTGATTACCTGACGAAGTCCTATGACTTCTAGGGAAGTGATCAAATTCCCTCTTCCACTCACTTGGAGTGGGTCTGATTGTCTGAGGCCCCTACCTTACAGATTCTGTGGACAGGTTCAGAGGTATCCATCCGCTCTCTCCAGATGCTGGCCGGGTCCTGGGCTGAGGTCCAGGAGAGCATGGAGTTCCTCCAGTTCAATTCTAAAATCAGCAGCAGCAGCAGGCGCCTTCCAGGGGCCTGTCCTGTGCCCCTGGGCTCCAAACCCCATTAGCTCACTGGAGGCTTCAAAGCTGATCTTGGTAGCTTCCTGATTTCAGGGAACCATATGTTACAGAGGAGCAAAGAAATGCCAAGCACGCTTCATGAAGAAAGGGAAGGAGTCCTTTTATAAAGCATTGGTTAACCAATGGACTCTGGGAAGAATTTTTCTAAATCAGAGTACACAGTACACAGAGGCTTTGCTTTTTATAAGCTTCTGGGGTCTTTGTTTTGCAAATAAGGTTCCACCCCCTTGTGGATCTGCAGGAATGCCCCTAGGTACAAGGCCACATCCCAGGATGATTCTGCACTGGCTGGTGCCAGCACAACAACCCCCCACCCTGAAAGGGCGGTGACTGACTCAAACCAGCCAATAGGGATGCAGAGGAACTAACTGCATCCTGCCCCCTGTGCAACCAAACCCTAGCCCTTCCCTCGACCAATCAGCAAGGGCCACAAGCATTACCTCACCAACTGCCCCTAGACCCCCTATAAAACCTTTTGTTCTGTTGGAGCTCGCTCTCTCCCTGCCCTACCGCTGTGTCGGTGAGTGTGTGTGGGACTGAGCTCAAGCTAGCTCAAATAAAGGCTCTATGTTTTTGCATTGGACTCAGGGCTCACTGGTGGTCTTTGGGGATCACGAAATCTGGGCGTAACAACACCTCCCTCAGGGCAGCGCTTTGTTTGGTTTTATGGCCTGACATTCCTTGCAAGACCAGCTTCCTCCTCATTACCAGTCAAGACCTTGTCTGCAGGAGGAAGGCCCAGCCTGGGGTGAGGGGGGCAGCCTGGCAGGGCTGTGACGATGCCCCCAGCACTGCAGGGCTCTCCAGAGCACCCTGTGTTCCAGGGGCGGGAGGCTGGGAAAAGTAGCCAAGATGCCAGGACTGTCGCAGTAAAGGCTCTGAGGCTTGGAGCACTGAGAAGCCCTCCTCTTCTCTTGTATGGAGGAGCTTGGGGGCCTGGAAAAGCCTCTTCCTGCTCTGGGAACAGGCCAACCGCTGATCCTTTCCTGCAGGTTCCATCGTGGACCTGCACTCAGCCTCACCTGTGGCCACTGGAGGCCACTGGAGGCCTAGAGCCGTGGGGACAGTTGCTGCACCAATTTTGTCACCTACAGGGTAAATGTATGCATGGGATGCTGCTTGTTTCAGGAACAGATTCTTTTAAAGAGCTCAGTCATGTTGCCCGAACCTTAACAGTTTGCATTTGGGGCATTATTGCTGGAGGCTAATTCCAGCATGTCATAATAAATGCAAGAAGTTCATCAAAAGGTTGATGGAACTTGAGGCTTCAGCAGGGCTGAATCATATTACCTGCTGCTGGAATAGCTGAAAGCATTTCCCCAAACCTGAAGATCTGCATACATTACAGCCTGCTGCCTGACAGCTGAGGGCAATTCCCCCAACCTGACAATCTGTTTACCAAACTTTATCTGCTTTGCTAGAGGACAAAATGTGGGAATAAAAAGCCCTGGGTGCAGAGATTCGAGGAACTTAGTTACTAAAGCTAAGCTTCCTCTGGCTCCCCCAAAATGCCTTCCAAATTTATATTTCATGTCTAGTGTCTAGTCTCTATTTACTCGCAGTTTCCTTAGATTCCTGAGCCCTTCTAGATGCAGGAGAACAACCCCGGCACATTATGAGGTAATTTTGTTTTCTTTAGATGTTTCTCTATTTTCCAAATTTTCTACGGGAAACGTGTTTTTCTTTTATAATTACAAGGCAAAATTGATTCCATCTTTTAAAAATGGAGGGAGGGCCAGTCAAATTGCTGAGACTACACACTTTGGGGATGCACCAAGTCCACGCAGGGCAGTCTGGGCACACTGCCAGCAGCCCTGGGAGGGGGTTCCTGCTCTGCTCTGAGCCACTGAGACCAAGTGGCAGTGGGGGTGAGGGGCACTGCTCCCCGAGTCTCCCCCAGTTCGATGTCTATCACATGCAGGCTCAGGTCTTTCTGGAAAGGCAGAGCTTAACGCTCCAGCCATGAGGCCTTGGTCGGTTGCTCTGGGCCTCGGTGACCGGGCCTTCAAAGACAGCACAGACTGGGTGATCTCCAAGGCCCCTTCCTGTGCTGACGCCTGTGCCTGCCTCTCCCAGCCCTGCAGAAGCTGAGCAAGCCCCAGCTCCAGGAGCCCTGACGCATGTGGCTTTGCAGGAGGCTGGGGGCGAGCGTGATGCCTGATGCTTAGGAACAGGAACAGGAGGAGTCTGGGTTAGGAGCTGAGAACTGGCCCAAAGCCTCGGGCCTCTCCTTGGCTGAGACAGAGCTCTGAGGCTGAGCAAAGTGGCCAACTGCAGTTTGGTGCTAGGAACCTGAGCTGCTGCCTGCAGTGAGTTGACAGGGTGGAGGGCCACCTGGGTCATGGACGCCAACCGAGGAAGCACAGGGTGGGGCTCGGAGAAAGTGGAACTTCCCATGGGGAAGCTGGGCTGGCCTGGGAGTGAGGGCCCCAGTTGCAGGGGAAAGGCTGCGAGCCTGGGCCTTGGGGAGCTGGCCTTCTCCGCGACTCCCTTCTCCTGGGATTGGCCTCACTCTCCCGCAGTCCGTGCTCTCCTCTGCTCACGCCTTCTGGAACATGGTCTCCAGCCTTGTTGCCCCTGCAGTTCTTGCTATTACGAGTTTGTGTGTGTTTTAAACTGTGGGATGTGCTATACATACAGGACATCTATAGTATAACTGTATGCTCCAAAGAATAAGCTGGATGTTATGTTTAAGGAGCACAACACTACCTGAGAAGCCACCTCATGCCCAGCCCAGTGAATGCTCCCCATTTTCCACCAAGTAGTTGCTGACTGACGTGTGGTTTAATCATGCCTTTATTTCCTATTTTTGCTCCCACTGGAGATATCTTGAAACAGTTCAGTTTTGAAAACACCAGGCATTAAGCACAAATTTAGCCATGTGGGGAAAGAACTCCTTTGCCCCTTTAGATGAAGCTGGCCAGAAAAAGGTGTGCGGCCTGTGGGTCAGAGTGAAGCTCAGCCTCCCTAGGAGTTTACAAGAGCCCCTCTGGGGGTCAGTGAGCAAGGACTCATAGGAGTCCTGGCAACAGGGCGGTCACACAAGGAGTTGAGGTGGCAGCACTCTCCAAGGACCAGGGCCTCACAGTCTGGCAGAAGTTCGATCAGTAGAGGGAGGGCTTAAATGTGGGATTCAGGAAGGCCTGTGAAACAGATTTCCAAATTCCAGGGCTATTCCATTTCCTTCAACTGGGCACAAGCTGGGAAGCTTTCTCATGAAAACTGCAAGGATTTCAGAAGTGGGGGCTGGGCCCCTCTCCAGCCAGACAGCTCTGCTCTGCGGGCTCCTGTGCTGGTCTGCTCCGGGCAGATGGCTTCAGTATTGCAAGTGTTTCAGTTTGGATGGGGAGACTAGTCTTCAAACTTCAGAAGGGGCAAGTGCAGTTCAGAGCAGAGAGGACCTGACCTATACAGACAGTAAAACCCACTCCTGATCCCTGATTGGCCTATCCTCATGCAAATAAGGACTCAAATTCCTTATCCTTGATCCAAAAGGCACTGACAGTCCTGATTCAAGCTGCTCTGATTAGTCAGTGAAGAAGCTGATGGGGGATATAGCTGTGCAGCTCTGATTGGATGAGGGAAACCTCAGTCCTATTGGTTGAAATAGGATTCCAGGAACTCCTTTGTAAGGCTGGCTCACGTGGCAGAAACAGTGCAGAGGGCGGCAGTTCCATGCAGCCTCCTCCCTGAGGGGCAGGTGGCCTGAGAGGCTCCTATGGAAATGACTGCCGGGCTGTTTTTTACATTTGAGCCCAGTTAGCCAGTGGGAGCCTTTCTTGTAGGCACCTTCCTTCTCAGGGTTCACAGTGATAAAGGCGAGGTGAACAGCGCTGCTCTGCACGCGGCCTGCGAGAGTAACTCCTGTGTGTAACTGTCCTAGCAGCCAGTTTACCTCCGACAATGAAAGCAGGACGGCTCGGATTCAGCCTGACAATGCCAGCAGGAGGAATGGGCCTCTGTTCCGCTGGACCGTGGGGATTGGAATGCACTGGACATCGATGGCAGCACTGCTCCACGCTGTGGTGCCAGGGGCCCACCTGCTTTCGGCTTCTAAAATACATTGCAGTCGCTGCCTCTCTGCTCTCCCCTTATTCCTAGATTTATGTATTTGTAAAAGAAATCCTCTTCCTATATTTGCTTATTATTATTGACTTCAGAGAAGGTAGGGAGAGGGAGAGAGAGATAGAAACATCAGTGAGAGAGAAACATTGACCTGCTGCCTCCTGCATGCCCCCACACTGGGGATCGAACCCGAGGCCCAGGCATGTGCCCTGACCAGGAATCAAACAGAGGATCTCTGGGTGCATGAGTTAATGCTCTGCCACTGAGCTGCGGTGGCTGGGCTATTTACTTAATTTTAATAGAGGAACAAAATTAAGTTTATCAACCTGCCTTTGTAGCCCAGAAGTAAGGCTTCTACCTTTCATTTTCCTTTACTATATATTACTCTCTGTGGGGCCGGGAAGGGCCTGGAATGCATACCTCATTCCTTTCAGGCACATCCCTTTCCAATTTGTGGGTGTCAGTCAGGCTTCAACAAGAGAGGCAAAACCAGTACAGAATATACGTAAATGTACACATTTATTACAAGCAGTTTGCTTATGGATTGTGAGCGCTGCCTAAGCAAGCCTGAAACCCATAGGACCAGTGGTCAAAGCAAGAAGACCAGGGGCAGGTGGAACTCACAGGTGGGGGCCGAGGCAGACTGGAGGGGCAGAATGTGAGCAGGATGGGTTTCACGGGAATGGGTGAGTCTGCTGCTCCCAGGCGGAATTTTTTTCACGGAAGCTTCCGCTTTTAAGGCTTCTGCTTCTGAAGCCTTTCAACTGATTGAACCAGGCCCACCTACGTTTCCCAGGATGCTCCTGGAGATGATCTGTAATGCCTCAATAGGGGCTCTTATTGGATATGCTAAATCCCTTCACAGCAACACCTAGCGCAGTGTCTAATCCAGTAACTGGGGACTGCAGTCTAGCCCAGTTGACACAAGAAAAAAACAAACAGCCAATAAATTAACCAGTTTTCAGCAAAAGGCCATTTGGGTGAAGTTTGTTGTTGTGTTTACTGACTTATTTAACTTTATAGAAACTTCTATGTGGAGATTATAGTTTACAAATAAAGACATTGAGGCTTTAGGCCCTTAGAGTAAATTACCTGAGTCCCCAACCCCAACCCCCTTTTTTGCCATGTTACCTTTAGGATTGTCAACATAAGAAACATTCAAACCTACAGAGAATTTTTGTGAGTTTATTTGACCCAAATTGTCGACAATTGCCAGGAAGCAAACTCTCAACAGATTGAGATATTGCTCCAAAGAATGATAAGTGTGCACCTTTTTTGAGACAACACAATCAAAAGAGGAGATGCAAGCGGTGGCATGAAATCTACTGGCGATAGATGAGGGAAATGGGAGAAAGCAAAGAGGGAGAAGCCTCTGGGACTGGATGAAGAGTGAAATGACAGGCACATCTTTTACATACTAGTACATGGGCATGGGATAGTTAACAGTCACCATTAACTCAACAACAATGAGGGGACTTGTGGTCTCCACAGATGGTATCTGGCTTTGAGGGGTCCGGAAAAAAAGAAAATTACTTTGACATTCCAAAGATATGTTATCACAGATGCAAAAAGACATTAGACAGGCTCACTTAGGAAATGATTGGCCTTTGTCAGGGAAGATGCCAGCCTAGGACATGACTACCTGCTATAAACTGCTTTTAGTTAAAAAGTTGTCATTTCAGACCATCCTTTGTGGTTACTTTAGGTCTCTGAGTCTGCAAGGCCACCACATAGGCCTTCCCTGAGCTTGTCAGGTTAGCATTTGTCCCTTTTTTGTCTATACATACCCCTTTTGGCCATCAATCCATCCGAAGGATGCAGTGATGATCAACCTTTTGGTTGGATAACAAGGTCCCAGAGTGCTAGGAAGTCTCATTCCTAGGAAATCTCAGTGTCAGCATTTGTCTTGCTGAGCAATGGATCATTGGGAATGGGGCAAGACCATAACCTTGGATGGAAGTCGAGGCCAAATTTTTTTCCTCCAAAGTGAAAGGCAGGTAAATGGGAGGCAGTTAGGTCTTATGGGTCTTTATTAAGAAAAACACTCCAGATTATTTCTAATCTACAAGCTATTGTGATCCAGGTTTTGTTCCCTATCTCACTTTTATAAATTTTGCATCTAATATAACATTCACTTACAGTTTTGAGGGCATAACACACACCTTTTTAGTTTTTATAATCTGACCATAAGATGGGTTTGAGAAAAGGCTAAAGAACAAGTATAATAATAATAGTAATTATTAGCAACATTAATTTGTAGGTATATAGGCCTTGTCATTGTCTCCAGATGACTGTCTGATGTTTGGGCTTTTCATCCTTTAGGAGTCTTTGATCTCCGGTAGATAGTGGGCGCTATTAGAGACAGGGGCAGATGTCCATTTGCAGTTAGGCACCTGATAATGTCCCCTCCAACACTGTTGGAGAGAGTCTTTAATTAAGTGGATGAACATCTCCTGGTTAAGTTGTGGTCTTTGAAACCTTTGTCTGCTGGGAGCACACTGTGAAATGAATGTTACTAATTTATCAGTTCCTATAATTTTGTTAATGAGCCATTGATAATAATACAGAATGTCTCCTTTTAGTTTCTTATGGTTGGAAAACAAGAAGATTTAAAAATCAGCAATACTTAAAACAGAATCATAAGAATATTCTCAGTTCATTTAGTCCCATAACCAATTTTTAAAATTCTGATTATTTGTCAGTATTTTCATGAATTCGGTTATTCCTTAGAGTTCTATAAATCTTCATCTAGGACAAAGATATGACCTGCTTAGAAACAACTGTGAGAAAATTGTCAAATATACTTAACCAAAAGATTATATCATAAATTCCTTGTCAATCTAGGTAAAACAAACATTTTATGGTAATGACTCTAAAAGACATGAATCAAACAAACTGGTTTTAATATTAAATATTTTGTCCAGACCACAGGATTCTGCTTAACCTAGATAAGTATTTAATCTCTTTAGGCCACTAAAATATCATACCCTACTAATGCCATCCAAAGACAGAAAACACATCTATATATATAAAAGGCTAAGTGACTATTCAACCATCCGACCAGTAGCTATGCCGCACACTGACCATGAGGCAGACAATGCAGGAGCTGCCAAGCTGCAGTGACTTTGTAATGGCGGTTCTCAGGTGATGCACCCCAGAACCAGAGAGGAGGGAGCCTGATTCCGGGGTCTATCACTTGAGAACCACCCTTTTGCAATCTGGGACCCATTGGGGGATGTCAGAGAGCTGGTTTCAGC
Organism: Murina feae; assembly: GCA_004026665.1. NCBI lineage: Eukaryota > Metazoa > Chordata > Mammalia > Chiroptera > Vespertilionidae > Murina > Murina feae. Next base: position 17,250 of record PVJC01020493.1, read on the forward strand.
CCAATCCCTGCAGGCCAGGCTGAGGGACTCCACCTGCTGAAGGGACCCCACTCACTCCACAGATGCCCTTTTAGCCCCTCTCACTGCCCCAGGTGCAAGTCAGCCAGGGAGGGATTGTGGGAGGTTGGCTCCAGGGCGTGTCCAGCCCTTCTCACCCAGTCCCCCCCACCCCCCCAGCCACCTTCTAATTACTGTGTGTGAATCCATGCACCAGAGCACTAGTTACATGTAATACATAGACAAACACATAAAGACCATACACATAATTTGAGTTCCTAATTTTTGTAGAGAAGACACAAGCTTTTTCTTATTTGCTTTTCTCATCTTTTAAAGGGGAGGAAGTTCCTAAATGCCAAGATGATAGATCTGTTGAGACATTTTAAAAATAAATTTTATTGATTTTTTTACAGAAAGGAAGGGAGAGGGATAGTTAGAAACATTGATGAGAGAGAAACATCAATCAGCTGCCTCCTGCACACCCCCCACCACTGGGATGTGCCCGCAACCAAGGTACATGCCCTTGACCGGAATTGAACCTGGGACCCTTCAGTCCGCAGGCCAACGCTCTATCCACGGAGCCAAACTGGTTAGGGTGACTTGTTGAGACTTTCAATGAAAGTGTCAAGGGCTATGAATGACCAGTGGAGACAAAGGAAGTTTTGACTACTATCTAAGGAATTAAGCAACAGGAGAGAGCCAGGCTGGGTTTCTTTCTTTATAAACTTAAAACTTTCACAAACTTTTATAGTCTTCACAACCTTTTACAAACCTCTCTGCAATTTTCACAAACCTTCTTACCCATTCAGAAATAAATATCAACACAACTCACTTTCTTCCTTTTCCCTCAAAAATGAATTTCTATACCTCATTCTTTCTATTACCAAAACCATATAACTTTTTTCCAATTTAATCAGAATTTCTAATTTTTAGAAACGTCATTTCCAATGGTAACCAAAAATCTAAGCAACCAATATTCCCTCGATTGACTTTTATGAAAAAATTTCATAATCTTTATAAACAGATTTCTCAATTGGCACTTTCAAGAAACACACCTCTGCCAAAGCATTAGGCATTTATATCAATAGCTCCAAGTTCCCCCCACAGCCCCTCTGCAGCAAAAGCCAAAAGCAGGTGAAACCAAGACTCATTTGTGCAATCAATGTTTTAGTATTTCATGTTATTTCAAAATATCTAGAGTAATAAATTTATCAAATTTACTAATTTAGAAAGGAATAGCTGAAGTGAGTTAAATTGATTTGCTTACATAGCTAAATTTTTTTCTTTAGAAAAGAATCAACCTTCCGACATTTGCATTTTAAAAGATGGCTCACACACACAAGAGTTCTTGATGAAGTCCAGCTACTTGCATTGCAAAAGTCCTAGGGCTTTGGTTTCATAAAGTCAATTATCTATAACCTCTTGAGATGAGTAGAGGAGCTCATGGAGGAGGGTAACACATTTGTTGGGTTTTGGATGTTCTTGAACCACACCTGTGGCCCTGTAAAGACTGCATTTGTAAAACAAGAACAGCACATATTTAACTTCAGTAATTGGGTTGCTGCCCATATGTTGGCAATGGACTGACAAATCCACTCACCCATTTTTTGTAGTGTTTATTCATCTGGGAATATTTTTGTAGTTTATAGACAGAACATAGCTTAGGGTCACCTCTGAGAGCCATAAAGCCTTGGGTATATGGCACCTCTGTCCATTGCCCTTGGGAATGGTAAAACAGGTCTACTGCAAAATAAGCTAATTTCATTTTGCTTCCATGGTGGCCTCTTTAGAATGTCCTGTAATTTTGATAATTGCCAGTTGTTTTAATTTCTGTATGACATATAATCACTCTGCAACCTATTTTCCATTCTTTGTGGACTGCCTTTGAAAATTAAGAAGCCTTGCTGTTCCCACAACATTCTAAAGTTGTGAGCTACACCAAAGGCACAGCTACCATTATACCATTGTAATAATCTGGTTATTATTGAACAGGAAAGGAGCAAAGGGTAAGACTAAAATAATATATGCATGCCATACAGCTTTGCTAGTTTAACATGCTCCAAGTCTGTTTCCCTGCTGACCAATGGGGGAAGGGATTGGACAAAGGCAGTTTAGATGCATACCCAGGAAGGTCTGAGTGATGTGGGAAGGTGCCTACTTGTCTGTCAATCACACCTGGAAGTGAGTTGGTGGCCAGGAGGGCGTGGCCACTGCAAGCATGCAAAACGTGAATATTTAAATTTCTAGACAAAGGACCGCGCTCTTTTCTCTTGCCCTCTTGCCTGCGCTCCTGTGACTCCTATTGCAGGGCCTGTGCTCCCAAGTCCGCGTGGTCCATGGCCATTGGGGCTCCACACAATGAACTAATGAACTTTAATTAGCTTGGATGCTACGCTGGAACCGACTCCAATGTGCAACAGACACTCTGGACACCGCCCTCCTTTGGCGCTACTGGAAGCCCAGCAACACCCTCCTCAGGACTGGTTTAAGGGGACTTTGGACCCAAGGAATGTAGCTCCATGCAAATAAAGCCTTTTACCACATCTCATTCTCTGTGTGAATCTTAGAAGACTCATTTTCTAAAGGTATCATAAGAACCTTGCTCCTATGAGTGACGGGGAAGTTCGTCTCTCCAGGGACACTAATGACAGGAGCAGAAATAAGATGTTGGGCACCAGCTAGAATTTAAGAAATATTAATCGTGCTCTGTTAAACGTGACTGTTTTGTTCTGATTGAAGAAAGCACATTCTAACCCGGCTGGGTGTTGCATGCGTGGACCTGGGACCTCACCTGGAAATTCAGCCCATCTTCCACACCTGGGAACTGCCTATTACCATAGAAACATTAACAATCTAGTTGTAGAAACCAGACACCGCCCCCCCCCCCGCCCTTTGCATATCGCTAGCCCTCTGAAGACCCCCAGCCTTTGTATACTGGCAGACCCTTGCAAATACTCAGCCCATTACCTGTAAACTGCCCATTTGGCATATACCCTTTCGCCTGCTTCCCCACGTAATTGTCCTTCCCAATATAAGCAACTGGCCTATAGTGGGGGCAGAGCAGGTTCTTGTCGATGACCTGCTGCTCTCCCATACTGCCAGCGTTATTGGAATAAACACTCACTTATGATTCAACCCTGTCTCTGCTGAATTGGCTCAAATAGTGACAGGCAGCCTGGACCCATCAATGATCTGGTTACAAGTCTATTACTGAACAATATTGGCAGTTACAGGAATGGCTGATATGGCATATGGATGTGGAACTGCAGGATGTCTGGGAATAACTCCCATATTTAGCTCCGAGATTTTGTGCAAATCTCCATGTTTTTCTACTTGGTTATTTATTGGAAGGATAGGAGAATTACTGGGGCTCATACATGGAATTATAAGCTCTCCCTTTTTTATGGTAATTTTAATTTCTCCCAAACTACTAATAAGGGGAAATGCCATCGCGTAGTCCTCAGAGCAGCCCTATGCTGGTTTCTGTTTGTTTCTGTTTTTAAATCCGATTTCGGTTTCCTGTCACCCTCACAATGGACAGACTTCTTCACAGGGTTTCTTGTGAACCTCATTTGGAATCCTGATGCTTTGGCTCTGAGAAACCGGAAGGTATATCGATGGCAATAGGTTGGTGACAGGACAGAAACCGGGCCTCTCCTTTTCTTTGTGGTGGGCTTCCCACAGCTTATAAGCAGCACCTGGTAGTGAAGCCTCGAGGCTGTTGGCTCCTCTGCTCACGCAGTGGCCTAGTCAGGCTGCACTCTCTCTCCCTCCTCTCTGCTGCTGAGCAGCCTCAGGGAGTTAGCCACTAAGTAGTCTCTGGTTAGTGAGGAGCTGAATTAGGATTCCTCCTCCCCCTCCTGGTTCCCGCATCCTTTCAAAAAGACCTCCCCTTTGAACACTTCATAACTTCTGTCCTAAGCCTATGTTACTGGCATGGGAAGATGCTGATACAGCAAGTCCTCAGTGTATCTGCTTGACCACCTCCTGGAAGCCAAACAACTGTAACTTTTCAAGATAACCCTCGGCATCTGGTCACAGTTGAATCGCTAATTTAACACCACCCTCTCCCTCCCCTATTGTTCTGAAAGAGCAACTGCTGACTCTCTCAAAGCCCAAGCCTCTTTCTTCAAGCTGGTACTGCTCTATCAGTGGCTGGCCCTTTCCTCCCTCGGAGAGTAAAATGAATTTTTTCTTCTTGGTGGATGCATTCACCATCCGCATCACTGGCCATCCTAACAGAAGAGCCAGGATTACATGTTCCAACAGTTAAATTTCACCAGGGTCCTGGATAAAACTGAGAACAATTGCTGGTTCCTCTCTAACTGAGACCAGCTTTTCTTCAAAGGGAGCCAGGAGAACGCCTATTCTGATTTTCCCTTCAGTCAGTAGGGAGTGGTCGTGGAGGAGATAGAAGAAAAGCAAAAGGGAGGGAAAGGGCAAGTCCAATCAAGGAAGCTCCGAGAGCACAGATATGGTAGAGGAGCTATTTAATAGAAGGGGGAAGAGTTCAGAGACCATCTTTAACATTTATTAATTTTTAAAAAATTTATTAATTTTTTATTGATTCTCACAGAGAGAAGAAGGGAGTAGAATACCTGAGATTCCGGTTGGAGGAAGGGCAGCACCTTTATCTTCAGAGCTGAGTTCAGCTCTCGGTTTTTGCTCAGACTCTCAGAAAGCATTTCCAATGGAAAAGCAAAAGTTAAAAACCAGTCACCCATTTTTCCTCCTATCTACCTTAGCCTGGGTTCTGTCAACCCTTAACCTTAGCTCTACCTTGAAGGTTAAAAAGTACAGCTCAAATAAAGTAAGACCCTCTACCACAAGCAAGGGAAGGTCCAATTTTGCAGAAAAGTTACACAAGGTCACGCGAAGTGACAGGGAGAGTCAGCAGGTTCAATGAGCCCAGGTCCACAGGGTGGTTCTGGGTAAGTTTCTTTGGAATCTTGATGACTATGCTAAGTGAAAGTCAACATAAGAAACATTCAAATCTACAGAGAATTTTTGTGAGTTTATTTGAGTCAAATTGTCTACAATTGCAGGAAGTAAAATCTTAGATTGAGATAAAGCTCCAGAGAATGGTAGTTTTGCACCTTATTTTATACATTACTAGAGGCCCGGTGCATGACATCTTGTGTACTGGTGTGTGTGTGGGGGTACCTCAGCCCAGCCTGTGCCCTCTCTCTTGCAGTCCAGGACCCCTTGGGGATGTCTGCCTTCTGGCTTAGGCCCACTCCCCCGACTAAGCCAGCACTCATATATCCCTCTCACAGACCCAGACCCCTTTCTCCTTACTGCCCACCTGCAGTGGAGGTGGAAGTGGCTCCCACCATCATTGTTGCACTTGCCAGCCATGAGCCCAGCTTCTGGCTAAGTGATGCTGCCCTTGTGGAAGCACACTGACCACCAGGGGGCAGCTCCTGCATTGAGCATCTGCCCCCTGGTGGTCAGTGCGCATCATAGTGACGGTCATTTCGTCGTCTGGTCAATTTGCATATTAGCCTTTTTTTATATAGGATATTATATAGGATAGTCAAAAAAGCAGATGCAAGTGGGTTACATGAAATTCCCTGGTGATAGAGTAGGGAAGCAGGAGAATGCAAAGCAGAAAAACCTTTGGAATTGGATGAGAAGTAAAATGGTAGATACATACTTCTTTTACTTAGGTGGGTGCAGGGTAGTTAATAGTCAACAATTAACTCAATCACAATGAAGGGACTTGTGGTCTCCACAGAGAGGTGTCTGTGCTTTGAGGGGAACAGAAAAAGGAAAATTACTTTGACATTCCAAAGACAGGTTATCATAGATGCAAAAAGACAATGGATATGCTCAGTTGAGGTAAAAATTGGCCTTTGTCAGGGAAGACGCTGACCTAGGGCATCTACCTGCCATAAACTGCTTTTAGTTAAAGAGTTTTAATTCTAGACCATTTTTCGTGGTTACATCAGGCCTCTGAGTTTGCAAGGCCACCACGCAGGCCTTCCCTGAGCTTGTCAGGTTAGCACACGGCCTCCTTTTGTTTACAGGATAAAAGCACACTTGTATTTATTTTGCAGTTGCTCTCTTCAGCTTCTCACAGATGCTATTTGCTCTGAGGAAGTTAACCATCTAAGCGACTTTACGCCTACTTGAGTCAAAGATGGACAGAGGTGTTTAGAATAAGTGATTGTGAGGATAAAAGGTGGGACTGGCAGGGTCCCAGGTGCCCACCTGCTGAGTGGATGCTTCGGAGCACATTGTGGGACGTGACTGGCATCTGGTATGCAGCTCAGAACACATCACAGTAAAAAAGAGCAGAACCTACAGCTCCTTCAAGGTCAGCAGCAGTGCATGCTAGTGTCAGTTTTCCATGGAAACAACAAAAATGATAAACCTAAAATTAGAAGGTATTTTGCTGGAAATGACAGTGGCTCTTTTTTCACTAACAGTTATTAAAGTTATCTGCTAATAATTAAAGATATTATATGTTTAACTTTTGCATTTTAGAAGTTTACATTATTCTTGAAGTACAGTAACTTGTACTTACATTTTTGTGTTTGAAATAAAGTGCGTTTGGTAACATTTTGTAATTTCTAAGCAATTCCATTTTTTCTTAAAAAGGAATGTAATTTTTAGAATTACATTTTTTTTTATATCTTAAATAATCTATTATTTCTACATGTTGACAGGGTCTGGACTGAGCAGGTGTTGCCCTAGGAGGCTGCTACTTGAGGTCATCCTCATTTGTGGGGAATACAATTGTTTAAAACCCAAAATGTCAGAGCTGAATATGAAAGGAGTGTATCTGTGTACATATGCTTGAAGGACAGAAGTCAGGCTTTATTTCTGGTCAAAGCCCAGGTAACTGGCCCTTATAAATGGAGGGACGGGACCAACAAAATGCCTACAAATGCAGAAGAACATGGGGTGGAAGCCCATTAGAAGAACTTCTCTGGGTCCCTTACAGTCTGTGTGCTTGTCTCCCCAACAGGCTGAGGCAGAGGGCCCAGGTGTGGGGGGTGGGAGGGGCCCGGCCTGCATTCAAAAGCAGTGCTTCAGACTGGAGCCCCTCCCTCAGTCCCCTAACAGGTGTGACTCCTATGCTGTGTCATAGTGGCTTATGTGACGCTGTCGATATTGCAGGAATTCACATAGAGGTCAAGGTTGCCGCTTACATCCACTACCGAGTCAGCAAAGGTCGGTGTGCCCAGCCCCTGCACAGGAAGGAGCTCAGGAAGCCACGCTACTGCGACCCGAGTTGTGTCATCACACGCATGCGCTCACTGTTCTCAGGTCCGCAGAGAAGGTGGTTGTCGGTGCTGATCATGTTTGAAGAGGTTGAAGGCCGTTCCGGTGTCTCTCAAGCAGGAACTGAGTCGGCAATCTGGCACTTATACCCAGATATTGACTGGGTTTGTGTGCAGCTCTGGACTGGAGGCTCATACCGACTACCATCACGAGAGCATCCAAGTCTCCAGGGAAAGAACTAGCTGAGCAAGTGAAAGTTTTGCTGAACATGCCAGACGGCAGCAGCCAATGCAGCAAGGGGCACCGGGACTAGTGCAGGGACAGGACTAATGCAGGGACAGGTCTAATGCAGGGACAGGAAAACTGTGGTCCCCCAAGGGCAGCAAGACTCAGCCGTCCTGGCTGCAGCAGAAGAGGCCCAGAAGGCCCGTGAGCAGGCACCATCAGGTTCCCTGCAGGGGTTGCCCTCTCCCAGAGCCTTTCCTGATCTCTCTACAGTAGCCAGTTGGTGGAGCGAGCACATATCCTCTTGTGCTGGGTTCAGAGCCCTGGAGAGCACACCAGAAGCTGCATTCATGATGCCTAGGCTCGTCACAATGTCAGATGACAGGTCAAGCCCATGGCCTCTGACGGTGAAGACATCCCACAGGACACACGCAGTGCTCTTAAGGTAGGGGAGATACTGGCTGTGACAACTGAGCCAATCTATGGAAAACAATGTAGAGATGAAGAGAAGCCAGGAGCCCGCGGGGATGGGGGGGGGCGGCAGAGCCACCCATCCAGTTGTGGGAAGCGCTGGGGTTTTTCGAAGGCCTCTTGGATTCTTGTTTGTGGCTTTAGCACTGCAGGCTGGGCCCAGATGGCTTCCTGGGACAAGGAGTGGCCTGCCTTCACTGCTCCTGCTCCGGAAAGGTGTGAAACATCACTGAGGGAGTGGGGGTGGGTGGCTAAAGCATTTCCCGAGTTCAGTGGGTGGGACTAAAGGGCCTCCTTGTCTGAGATGTCCCTCTGGAAGGTTCTGGTGATCAGGAGTTTAAAAATTTTTTTATTTTTCTGCTTCAAGAGTAGAACAGATATACAAATGTACACACTGATTTCACCCCCTCATCCCAGAAAGAGAAGACGTTTCTGTCCGTTTATTCCTACCGCTGCGTGACGCAGATGCCAGTTGACTGGAAGGTGAATGCCCCATTTCTCCCCCAAAAGGAGTGCCTGCGGTGTTCCGTGACATACCTTTTCACATAACCCCACAAGCTGGCGTTGCCTTTTGCTTCATATTGCACTTGCCACTGTGGTGGCAAATGAAGCCGTTATAGTTGAGATCAAGAGCGCAGCGTGCACCAGGTGAATAGCCCAGCGGCCGGAAAATACAAGCCTGCACAAGGCGGGTCGGAGTTCAGATCCCATCACAGGGAGCCCACCTCCCTGACAAGGAAGGAAATGCTGTTGAAATGCTACGCAGCCTCTGAGGAGGCCAAGGCAGGACAGGCGTTTGGGGTGGGGTGGGGTGGGAGTTTGCATCGGGGACATCCCTGGGGCTGTGTGAACTACTGGCATTCCCTGTTTTTCATTGACAGTTGAAAACGGGGAGCGTGTTTCTTATAAAAGGAAAGAAATCTGTCTTAAAGATTCTTTACGTCGAGCCAGACTGGAAGCCCTGCTTTGTACCCGTCTGTGGTGTGGGGGCTCAGCCTGCTTTGGGCTGTGGGTAGTGTTTCTGTGTGTGGTGTGGTCCTGTACACCCTGAGATTACAAAAATTGCAATTTCCTGATGGAAGGGCAACAAGTAAGCATCCACTTGACTCTTATATAAGCTTCTGAGCCTGGGGTGTTGGCTGAGACCTTGAAGGATGAGGGAAGGAGCTTGAAGGAAGGGTCACCAGGTGTTGGCCCTCAGGGGTCTTGGGAGTGAGGGAAAGTGTGTGTGCTGCCCGTGCAGATGACTTCCAGGCTCTGCACTCACACTTCCCAGGGGGAAAGTTGTGTTTTAATGGTCAGTATTGGATTGTAGCCTTCTTTTATTCAAATTAAAAATGAAACTCATTTGTATGAGACAATGCCATTAACTACATATTCTAATGAGAAGAGGGCCAAACCTTGTCATGTAAAAACACCACCACCACCATTGTGGTTTATTGGGCCAGATATGCAAAATTTGCGTTCAAATTGCATAGTTGGTTGGCAGCACTTTTTTTAGATCAAAAATTCTAGATGAAAAATTAAATCACCTTTTTCTTGCAAAATTAATATAGGCACATGGCCTCACACGAAAATGGTACAGCAGAGCACTGACAATGTGAGAGGGAGTGGCTATTTGCACCTTCACTGTGATCACACTGGGCAAAGGCAATAATTGTAGGAATAAGGCCACTCAAGAACAAGCAAAGGCTATTTATTCCCAGATTGCTGTGACAGAGGGATCAGTCCCCGCACTGCCTTTGGCAGAGAGTTGAGGCAGGCGGAGGCGAGTGGGAAAGCTGTAATGGGAAAAAGGAAAGCTTCCGCTGGCTCTGGGCAGAGTCTCTTGGCCTGCGGAAGCTGGAGGCAGACGAGGTAGCAGGTGGCATCCTAGGTGACTGGTTAGGGGGCAGATTTGTCTTTTTTTCCTGTTTGTCCTGCTAAGCTGGAAGCCAGGCAAACAATAAGGAGGCTGGCAGGTAGGTTCAACTCTTGGCCATTTGGGGCTGATGGTTTCAGGGGTTGCTTGGCTGTAGATTGTGGGTCCAAGTTCTAGTTCTGTGTATGGCCTGGCTGATGCCTATTAGCATATTCAACTTCTCAGAATGAAACCACCAGATATTACGATGAAGATGCACATGAGGTAAGGACACAGCGTCACTATGGGGTATCCTTGCCCCAAATGCTTCACCTGAATCTCCTCAAGCCATCAAATCCAGCTGCTGGTTAATAGCAAGTTCAGGGAATGCAGAAACCACCAGGCAAATCTACAATGGATATTCTACAAGACAATCACCTGGTCTCTTAAATGCTATTTCTTCATATAAAAGGCTAAGTGACCGACAGACCGACCGACCGGCTGCACACTGGCAATTTAAAAATAAAATGACTCGCACATACGCAACACATAGAAAGCTATCACTGGTGCCAGCCGCACGCATGTTTCGATCTGACGTTCTGTGGGAGACTCCACAGCATTATGTGTTTAATAATTCTTTGTGGAGAAAACGCCAAAGGGGCGGGAATAAAGTATTAGGTAAAGTGTTAGCTGTGAGCTTTAGAGAACCAGAACGATGCTGCCTTAGACTTTTGCTTCTGCATGTTAAAGGTGCGTTAAGTTTTGCTGATCTGCGAACTGTAGGAAGCATAATTTATGATACTTTTTGTGAAGTTGCTAAACATCGAAGATTATTAATCAACGACGCTATCGGGACAGATATGATTGATGATGCAATCATCCTTAATATGCCCAAACAACTGTGGCAACTTTTTGCATATATATGCATAGTTGGATGTCTTTCTGCTGCAGACAAATTGTGGGATGAGAATAAATCTCATTTTATTGAAGATTTTTGTTGGAAATTACACCGAAGAGAAGGTGCCCGTGTGAACTGTGAAATGTATGCCCTTAACGAAATTCAAGAGGTATTCACATTGCATGGAATGAAATGTTCGCATTTCAAACTTCTGGACTATCCTTTATTAATGCATACAAATACATGTGATGACTTGTATGAGCGACAATAGGCAGAGGTTTTAATCAGTTTTCTAAATGATGAACAGTTGGCAGCCTTTCAGACTATAACTTCAGCCATCGAAGATAAACTGTACACCCCAAATGCTTTTTCTTGGATGGTCCAGGTGGTAGTGGGAAAACATATCTTTATAAAGTTTTAATACATCTTATTAGAGGTCGTGGTGGTACTGTTTTACCCACAGCGTCTACAGGAATTGCTGCAAATTTACTTCTCGATGGAAGAATCTTTCATTCCCAATATAAATTACCAATTCCATTAAATGAAGCTTCAATTTACAAACTCAATATAAAGAATGAAGTTGCTAAGACCATTAAAAAGGCCCAACATCTCATTATTGATGAATGCACCACGGCATCCAGTCATGCTGTAAATGCCGTAGACAGATTACTAAAATACATTATGAATTTGAATGTTGCATTTGGTGGGAAAGTTCTCCTTCTTGGAGGGGATTTTTGACAATGTCTCTGTATTGTACTGCATGCTATGCGATCAGCCATAGTACAAACGAGTTTAAAGTATTGTAATGTTTGGGGATGTTTCAGAAAGTTGTCTCTTAAAACAAATATGAGATCAGAGGATTCTGCTTATAGTGAATGGTTAGTAAAACTTGGGAGATGGCCAACTTGATAGCAGTTTTCTTTTAGGAATGGATATTATTGAAATTCCCCATGAAATGATTTGTAGTGGATCTATTATTGAAGCTACCTTTGGAAATAGCATATCTATAGATAATATTAAAAATATATCTAAATGTGCAACTCTTTGTCCAAAAAATGAGCACGTTCATAAATTAAGTGAAGAAATTTTGATTTTCACACTTATTTGAGTGATGAATTTAACAGATGATGCCGAAAAGGAAAATTTTCCCATTGAATTTCTTAATAGTATTACTCCTTCAGGAATGTCATAAATTGAAAGCAGGTGCGATCATCATGCTACTGAGAAATCT
>PVJC01020494.1:0-29143 GCA_004026665.1 Murina feae
GCCAGCAGAGGGGGCAGTTGTGGGCAACCAGGCCAATGGGGGGGGGGGGGGGAGTAAGGGATGACTAGGCAGGCAGGCGGGTGAGCAGTTAGGAGCCAGTGGTCCCGGATTGTGAAAGGGATGTCTGACTGCTGGTTTAGTCCCATTGGGCCTAAACCTGCAGTCCGACATCCCCCAGGGGTCCCGGATTGAGAGGGTGCAGGCTGGGATGAGGGGACCACCCTCCCCATCCCGTGCACAAATTTAATGAACTGGGCCTATAGTCCTATCTTATAATAGCCTAATATGCAAATTGACCAAACAGGGAATGACCAGCAAAACGACTGGTCACTATGAGGCACACTGACCACCATGGGCAGATGCTCAATGCAGGAGCTGCCCCCAGCCCACAGGCTCCAGGCCAGCCAAGGCAGATGCTAGTGGGGCCCACAGATTGCCCCACTGGCTGCCCCACAGATTGGCCCTGATTGCCGGTCAGGCGTAGGGACTCTACCTGTGCAAAATTTCATGCACCAGGCCTCTAGAAGCATTATAATTTACTATTATGAACAATTTCAGGATAAGGCAAAAGTAGGTTTACAGAAAATATGCAATAAATAATACAAAAATAAACTCTGTGTTTCATATACTCACAACTATAAACCTACTTTGCTCCACCCTGTATCCGCCAACAAATTTGGTATTTTGGAAGAAATAGATAAATTCCTAGAAACACGCAACTTATAAAGACTGAATCATGTAGAGACAAACAATGTACACAGACCAATAATGAGTGAGGAGATTGAATCAGTAATCAAAAACCTCCCAACACAGCAAAGCTCAAGACTGGATACTTTACTATTGAATTCTACTAAATGTTTAAGAAAGAATGAGTGTCAATCCTTCTCAAACTTTTCCAAATTATTGAAAATATTTTCAAACTCATTTTAAAAAGCCAGCGTTACCCTGATACCAGAGCCAGATAAGAACTCTACAAGAAACGAAAATTATAGCCCTAGCTGGTTCAGCTCAGTGGATAGAGCATCGGCCTGTGGGTTGAAGGGTCCCAGGATCGATTCTGGTCAAGGGCACATGCCCAGGTTTCAGGCTCAGTCCCCAGCAGGGGGCATGCATGATGTTTCTCTCTCCTTCTCCCTTCCTCTCTGAAATCAATAAAAATATATTTTTTAAAAACAAACAAAAATTATAGAGCAATATCCCTGATATATATAGGCATAAAAAAAGTCTCAACAAAATATTGATTAAATACAACAGCACACTAAAAGGATGATATACCATAATCAAGTGAAATTCATCTCTGGAATGCAAAGATGGTCCAATATATGAAATCAATAAATCTGATATACCATATTACTAGAATGAAAGATAAAAATAATATAGTCATCTAAATAGATGCAGAAAAAGCACTTAACAAAATACAATACCCTTTCATTATTTAAAAAAACCCTCAACAAATTGGGTATAAAAGGAACATACTTCGACATAATAAAGGCCATATGTGACAAACACAGGTAAACATCAGACTCAATGGTGAAAGTCAAATGCTTTTCTTCTAACATCAGGAACAAAACAAGGGTGGCCACTATTATCATTCTTATTCAACATAATACTGGAAATCCTAGCTAGAGCAATCACACAACATAGCAAAATAAAAGACATCCAAATCAAAAAAAGAAAAAGTAAAATTGTCCTTATTTGAAAATAATATGATCTTATATATAGAAAACCTAAACATTTGAGAATTAGTAAGTTTAGTAAAGTTGCAGAATATAAACTCAACATACAGAAATCAGTTGCCTTTCTATAATGAACAATGAAATACCTGAAAAATAAAGAAAGAAAACAATTCCATTCACAATAGCATCAAAAACAATAAAACAGTTAGAGATAAATTTAACCAAGGAAGTGAAAGATCTATACAATGAAAACTTTAAGACTTCGATGAAAGAAATTAAAGAAGACACAAACCAATGAAAACATATCCCATATTTATGGATAGAAAGAATTAATATTATTAAAACGTCATACTACCAACGCCATTCACAGATTTAAGTCAATCCTGATCAAAATTCCAATAACATTTTTCACAGAAATAGGAAAAAGAATCCTAAATTGCTATGGCATTACAAAAGATCCCAAGTAGCCAAAGCAATCATGAGAAAAAACAAAACTGAAGAAATTACACTTCCTGCTTTCAAACTATATTACAAAACTACAGTATTTTTAAAAAGTATTTTACCGGCATAAAAACAGGCAAAAAAAATCCCCACCATAAAACAAGTTTAGAGAGGCCAGAAATACATTAAAGTATACATTAAATATACGTTAAAGTAATATTTGACAAGGGAGCCAAGAATAGTCCATGGGAAAAGGACAGTCTCTTCAAGAAATAGTACTAGGCCTGGCGAGGTCGCTTAGTTGGTTGGAGCATCATCACCGAACACCAAAAGGTTGCAGTTTTGATTCTCAGTCAGCATATATATCTAGGCTGCAGGTTTGATCTCTGGTCAGGACACATACAAGAGACAACTGATTGATATTTCTCCCTATCCCACCCAAAGAGAGCTTGGAGTTGAGGAAGGCATTTTTGAAATACAAGACAGATTTGAACATGCTTAAATGCTTCAGACATAGCTGTCCATTAATTGGCCATTTGAAACACCAATCAGCTTTCTTGTCTGACATTTCTACTTCATCCTATCCAACACTCAACAAACATTTCATATTAGACTAATAATTTTCCTCATGGCTTTGACAGCTATATTATAACTGGGGTCTTCTGTAGACACAATACTTTAAAATAAAGGCAACTCTACCCAGGATCAACCTATCTACTGTACTTATTCTAAAGCCTTCTCTTTAGAAGCCATATTTTGAATGTTCTCCCATCATTTTCAACACTAGCAACAATTATATTTTTCATATATATTATACAGCCTTAGAGAAAACATGATATTAAAATTAAAAGATAACACCCAAAGACTTAGTCAACTGAATAGCACTGAAATTCATAGAAGATAGAAAGTTTAGAAAGGACAAGGAAAAATGGAAAACTACTTCCCTTGACACACAGAAATCAGGAATTCTGCCGGCTGGTTGCCAGAGACTTAATGATTAAAGCCAGTATACTAGAAACTTTGACAAGGAACCAAGAGAAAGGCCTGTGCCCTTTTAGAGTTTATTATACCAACTACCAAATAGCAGTTTACAAAAGCCACAAAAAAAGTGTAGGAAACTGAGATAAAGAATGAGACTGCCCTAACCGGTTTGGCTCAGGGGATAGAGCGTGAGTCTGCGGACTGAAGGGTCCCCAGTTCGATCCGGTCAAGGTTATGTACCTTGGTTGCAGGCACATCCCCAGTAGGATGCAGCTGATCAATGCAGCCAATCGATGTTTCTCTCTCATCAATGTTTCTAACTCTCTATCCCTCTCCCTTCCTCTCTGTGAAAAATCAATAAAATATATATTAAAAATATATATTTTTTATTGATTTTTTTTTACAGCGAGGAAGGGAGAGGGATAGAGAGTTAGAAACATTGATCAGCTGCCTACTGCACACTCCCCACTGGGGACGTGCCCACAACCAAGGTACATGCCCTTGACTGGAATCGAACCCGGGACCCTTGAGTCTGCAGGCCGACGCTCTATCCACTGAGCCAAACCTGTCAGGGCAAATATATATATTTTTTAAAGTTGGTAATGCCCTAACCGGTTTGGCTCTGTGGAGAGTGTCAGCCTGCAGATTGAAGAGTCCCAGGTTCGATTCTGGCCAAGGGCATGTACCTTGGTTTTGGGGCACATCCCCAGTAGGAGGTGTGCAGGAGGCAGCTGATCGATGTTTCTCTCCCATCAATGTTTCTAACTCGCTGTCCCTCTCCCTTCCTCTCTGTAAAAAATCAATAAAATATATTTAAAAAGATAAAAAAATAAAAAGTTGGTAATAAAGAATGAAACTTAGCAGGAGATGGGAGATAGAAGGACATAAAAAAGGATTGTTGAAGGCCTTTGAAGGAAAAGACAGGATGAAGGATAGACAGAATAGGAAAAAAATCTAGGGTACTCTAAAGGTTGACCTCCTCATCATAGAGTATTGATATAAGAAATACTGAACTGCAAGATAAGTTTCTAAATACTTTGAGTAAGTTCACACTGTGATACCAAAATTTATGCAGGAGATTGTCACCGTTATTTACAGTTCATTTTAAAAAGAAGCGGTATTTTTGGAAAAAAATAGAATAACATCTGAAAGGATCTTGAAAGATGTCAGGATAATTCCCTTTTGCCATACCCCTCAGGGCACAATCTCCCTCCAGAGCAGACCACAGAACCCCCTCACGGTTGCCTTGTTCCATCTCTATGTGTTGTAAATGTTGGTTGTTAACTATCCTGCACCCACCGATATAAATAGATGTGTCTATTCATTTTTTTATCCAATCCCAAGGACATCGGGCTTTGCTTTCTCCCACCTCCCTAATCTATCACCAATGCATTTCATTGTAACCCCTTGGGCCTCCTCCTTTGGGTGTAATGCATAAAATAAGGTGCAAAGCTGCCATTCTCTGGAGCATTTCCCCAATCCGTTGAGCTTTTGCTCCCCGGCAACTGTCGTCAGTTTGGCTCAAATAAGCTTTTAAATATTCTCTGCTGGTTTAAACGTTTCTCAAGTCGACGTTGCCCACAACGCCAGCGAGAGGAAAGCTCCTGCAGCAGCCAGGTCCCACGAGTCCGCCCCGCCCACCCACACACCCTCTGCGCGTGCGCAGTACCCCCTCAGCCCAGCCAGTCAGGACTCCAGTCATCCCGCCCCTCGGACCGGAAGGGGCTGCGGCGCTTCCTGCGCTGCCCCGGCCTGGGGGTTGCCTAGCGATGTCCTGGGTCCAAGCAACTCCTGTGGTCCCGGGTGCCGGAGAGGAGGGGGAAGTGTTTGACGAGGAAGCGGACGAGTCGCTCCTGGTGCAGCGGGAATGGCGGAGCCAGATGCAGAGACGAGTGAAAGTAAAGCCGGCGGAGGGCGCGGCGTCCGTGCCGTGCGGGGTTGCGGGGAGAGGGGCGCGGGCTTGTGAACAGTCTCGGCCGGACCTCCGAGGCCGGAGTGGTCCGGCCTGGCCCGGCCCAAGGCGGCCGCATCCCGCCAAGATGACCGCGTGGGTTCCTGCAGCGGTTCTCAACCTGTGGGCTGCGACCCCTTTGGGGGTCCAACGACCCTTTAGCAGGAGTCGCCTAAGACCATCCTGCATGTCAGATATTTACATGACGATTCGTAACAGTAGCAGCATTACAGTTACGAAGTAGCAACGAAAATAATTTTATGGTTGGGGGTCACAACATGAGGAACTGTATTTATTTTTGTTAAATCTATTTTATTGATTTTTTTACAGAGAGGAAGGGAGAGAGAGAGTTAGAAACATCGATCAGCTGCCTCCTGCACACCTCCTACTGGGGATGTGCCCGCAACCAAGGTAAGTGCCCTGGACCGGAATTGAACCTGGGACCTTTCAATCCATAAGCAGAGGCTCTGTCCACTGAGCCAAACCAGTCAAGGCGAGGAACTGTATTTAAAGAGCCAGAAGGTTGAGAACCGCTGCAAGGCGTGTAAAACCACCTGTTTCCCTGGAGCGCCCGCCTGCGGGGCGGGGTAGGTGCAGGGTCGGACTGCAGTAAACTGTAGGAAGAGATTGGAGCTTGCCGAGGTCGCAGGGAAGCGGGTGGGGGAGACGTGGACGCTGACTGTGCTGATTCTGGCTGTCAGAGGCCTTGTGCACAGTGTGCAGGATTGCTTGAATGGGCGAGGAGCCTGAAGTTGGGGGTCATGTTCATCGGTGCACGTGTATGGAAACAGTGGGCGTCAGGATGTTGTCAGAGGGGCTGTAAGGGGAAGTAATATGGAATACTAGTGAGTAGGGGAGGAAGTATTAACGTTGGGGGTTTTTACTTGTTAGCTGTGATTTGCCCATCTCTGATTTGTTTCAACCATTCATGAGATTAAGCTTAGTCCACACCCCCAATTGCCAGGTGGAGCGCTCGAACCATACGGTGAGGTCCACTTCCACCACTACCATTGCCAACAATTAATCTGCCCTAAGTCTGCTTCAGTTTAATGTTTCAGTTACATAATGTAATTTTTTCCCCCAGCGATGTTGTCGATTTCAGAAATGCTGAGGCTGGGGCATCTTTTGCGCAGCGTGGCACCAGCGGGAGATGCAGGACAAAAAGCCCTGCCCGCTGTGAATTCGCAGTTTAATTGAGTTTAGATATCAAGCAGAATTTCTAAAGCTAGATTTCTTATTTTCCCTTTGCTAAACCAATTTCCTCTTTCCCTCCTTCAGTTAATTATCCAAGACCTTTGATAACCCTCCTTACTGCCTTGCTTCCTCACCTACCATACCAAGCCAACCCTTCGCAAAGGGGCCAGGCATGAAATTCTCCATGTATCCTTCCTGTGAAGCCGTTGCTAACACAGGGTGTTTAATGGGATAGACCAATAATATATTTATATGAGAGGTATAGTCTAGTCCACTTTGTGTAGCTACGCCATGTTTTAGAACCATGATGTTAAATAACACAGGAAAAGCTTGTTTTCATTAATTTTCTAAATGGATTCTATGACTTTCTACAAACACCTACAATGTCCGTTACAGCTGCAGTTCTTCATTACTTATTTTTAGGAAGGCTATAGAGATGGACTACAGGCTGGCAAAGCAGTTGCCCTTCAACAAGGTTTCAATCAAGGTTATAAAGAAGGTGCAGAAGTCATTATAAACTATGGACAACTCAGAGGAACGCTGAGGTACTTTTTAAAACTTAAATCTGGAGTCATTTTAATCTCAGGACTACTGGGAGATTTTTATAAAAGTAGTATGTGAAAACCAAAGTGTTTAAACGAAAGTGCTTTTCCTGGTGTTAAATCCACAAGAGGGCTGCAAAGCAATAGAATAAGATGGCCTTCAAAAAGCCAAGATTATCAGTTCATCCACTTTTATATGTGAGCCAGGTGTCCTTTATAGCAAAGAAAAGATAGAAGGTGTGGTAATTTTTACTACCTGAACTCTCACCAGTCTATAGCGCAACATCATTTAAAAGATCTTCAGGTTTTGGCCCTGACTGGTTTGGCTCAGTGGATAGAGCGTCGGCCTGCAGATTGAAAGGTCCCAGGTTCGATTTCGGTCAAGGGGTATGTACCATGGTTGCGTGCACATCCCCAGTGGGGAGTGTGCAGGAGGCAGCTGATTGATGTTTCTCTCTCATCAATGTTTCTAACTCTCTATCCCTCTCCCTTCCTCTCTGTAAAAAATCAATAAAATATATATTTTTTAAAAATATAGATCTTCAGGTTTTGAATAAAGCTTTTAGTCTTGCACATGTGGCAGAACACAGTATGACAGAAGTCTATACTAGAAGTACATGATGAAAATTATGGCTGGTAATAGAGAGAAAAATGATCCCATTTACTTTAGTCCTGAACATCGAGTACCTGTCAATATTCCATAGCAGTAATGGCATATTTCAGAGCCAAGTGGTCGAATGGCACATGGAGCTAAGAGCATGCCAGAGTTGTCCCTTTTGATACTGTATATCTTTTAATATCTTTTAAATTGCCCTCAATAGAGAAAATGCTGCAAAGAATCAATGCTTTTGAAAAGGGTAGAAAATAAGTTATCAAAACAACAAAAAAATGGATTGTGTTTAAGATTTTTAGAAAATTCAATGGTAAGAATCAGAATATATTGTTTACTACCATAGGAAAATGATCATGTTCATCTTTGCATCAGGTTAAATCTTTTAAAAGCTTAGAAAGCTTATTGCTAAGTCTTTTTCATCAATTGATTCTATTTTAAAGCATCATTACTTTTCACAACCATTTTATGTCATGATTATCTGAACAATCTGAATTATCAAAAAACAAAAGTACTATCTGTACTAGAAAAGTAAAGAAAAATGTTTATTGGGAATAGAATGATTTTTACTTTCTTCAAGAAAAGTGTTAGCTCAGCAAACAGTGTCTCCTTATAACAGAGTTAGGAAAGTGAAGTTACCTAAAAACTTACTGTCCTAATCTTCAGTTTTGATGCAAACAACTGCTATGTATGATTAGAACAATGGTTTTCAACCTTGGCTGCCCCTTGATATCAGCTGGCAGCTTTAAAAAATAACACCCCTAGAAATTCTGGTTTAATTAGTCTGGGATATGACCTAGACCTTGATAGTTTCAAGAGCTCCCCACATGATTCTAATGTGCATCCAAGATTGAGAATCACTAGTCTCTCTCTCTCTCTCTCTCTCTCTCTCTCTCTCTCTCTCTTTCTCTCTCTCTCTCTCTCATTGTATCCCTCTTCAACAGAAGCTACACAGTCATAGGGGAAAATCTAATGAGGAAAAGTGGATGTAGATCTGTGAAGGAGGGGTTATGATATAGAAACAGTTTATATGTTTAAGCCCAGTTGTTTAATTTATGTTGAAAGATATATATTTTTAATCCTATTTGCCATTATTACTTCCTTTATTTTGACTTACATTATTATTAATTCGCTTTGCATGGTGTTATTTAGAAAAGAAACATATAGCATAGAAAATTCTAAAAGCCTATGATTGTTTAATTTGCCCCCCAATTAACTCTTGTTTATATTTTTATTCAGTGCTTTGCTCTCTTGGTGTCACCTTCATGATAATAGTTTGGCTTTGATCAGTAAAATAAATAACCTTCTGGATGCAGTTGGCCGTTGTGAAGAGTATGTGCTCAAACATCTGAAAGCATTCACCCCACAGCCGCATGTTGTGGATTTATTGGACTCCATTCAGGACCTGGACCTTTGTCATGTATCTCCAGCTGAGAAGAAGATTTATGAAGCTGAAGATGAAAGACTCTGTGAAAATAATGCTGAGTTTAACAAAAGCTGTAGCAGTAGTCTTAGTGCGGTAGGTTGCTCATCTTTAAAATGTTCTGGAACACAGGAGCATACACATCCTGAAACCCCAAGCCTCACTTGGATTTTAGAACAGACAGCTAGTTTGGTAAAACAGCTGGGAGTATCAGTAGACATATTACAGCACCTCAAACAACTATGAAAATTATCTTCACTTTTCTGGTGAAAATAATGTTCAGAACATTCCTTGGAGCATTTTGTTTCTTAACAGGTTTGCCAAAATTTGTACTGGTTTCTACATTGAACGCTTCACTAGCCTTCATGGAAGTTTAAAACATCTTCAGAATTAACGCTATTAAATGTAATATAAGCCTTTTTTCTCTGTCACTGATAATTTTTACGAAGTTTATGATATATCAGAAATTCCAGTTATTGTCATTTCCAAATTTCTGATCAAAACCATTTTCAGACTCACTAGCAAAAGTGAATCAAACATTTTGTAAGGGCCTAACCTACTCTCTGCTCTGTCACCGTCAGTTACTTAGGACCTCGTTTCCAGCTAGTCAGACTAAGGTTACCAAATATAATGGCTAATATATAAATAGATAAACACACCTAGATGTGTAGGTAATATATTGAAAGTAAGAGGCCATAAGTATAAGAAACTGAAGACGTGTTAATACTAAGGATTAAAAACATGCTATAAATACTAAAATTGATTTTAGTTTAGTGTTAATTAAAAGTAAAAACATAGCCCTAGCCGGTTTGGCTCAGTGGATGAAGCGTCGGCTTGCAGACTGAAGGGTCAAGGTTTAATTCCAGTCAAGGGCATGTACCTTGGTTTCGGGCACATCCCCAGTGGAGGGTGTGGAGGAGGCAGCTCATTGATGTTTCTAACTCTATTCCTCTCCCTTCCTGTAAAAAAATTAATAAAATATTTTTTTTAAAAAAGTAAAAACATACAATTCCCTGAAAAATACAGAAAGTTCATTTCATGATCAAGTACTACTTAGTCTTTCCAAGTATTTAGGAGTTAGTTTTACCTAACAAATGTGCCAGATTATTATATCTAAATTGTAGTTCTGCTTCATATCCACATAGGAATAAAACACTGGAGTCTCTAACTTGTAGCCATATTCTTAGTCTGGCATAGATAAAATTAGATTCAAACTTCTGTTTCAGGACCTAAGCATGTAAGATTACGAAGAGACTTTTCATCACTTTTTTGCCTGAAACATTTTTGTGAGATACCAGACTTCAGAGATACCCAAATAATTGTCCATATTGGCAGCCTTAATTATTCTTTCACTAATAGTTATATCTACCATCTCTAAAAAACAGACATACTGGGATAGTAAGAGAAACTGATAAAATATGTCTTTGAATAGATTAAGAAGTATACTACTGTGATCTTACAACCTCTTTCAAAGTTTACAGGACATTAAGGAATTGAAACAAATTTGTAATCAGAAGATCATACAGTGTTTCAGGATTTACTGAAACATGCTAAAGATAGCAAGTGACTTGACAACTGGTTTTTTAAAAGTATGTTTATCTCTAGATTTAGGCAGTATTTCAGAGATTTAATAATTTTCTTCGCATTTATAGATGCAGCAAAAATCTTTAAGTCCTCATGGAATATTATCAGTTTCTAAGGTCTTCATGTTGCCCTGTCCTGCATATTAGATATTTCATATCTAATAATCTCAAGAAAGACACCTTGAGTAAAAAATGACATGAGGGTAGCCAATTTTAAGATTTTATAGGGTTCATTCTGATAAGATTCCCTGAAGATAACGGCCCTTGCCACCATTGGAAATAGAGTGTTTTTGTGTAGATGTTCATAGGAAAAATCAAGAAAATTAGTTGATGAGGCTTTTGGATTGAAAATATTCCTTAAACTTGCTTTGCCTCTTAAAAAACACAAGTTCTTGGACTGCAAAAGAATATTAATGGTATGCTCATTATACCTATGGTCTATGAATGTGAGCCTCTACTATTTTTTCCCTTTGTGTGTGTGTGTGTGTGTGTGTGTTCACTTTCCTTTTGTGTTTTTGTTTCTTTTATTATGTGAGCCTCCGTTAGAATCAACAAGAGTGAGGGAAAGAAACCTTGCTCACCTTGTGTGCTACCCTGTCTCACATACAGGACTGACAAGTCTTGCCATAAAAGGATGAACATGAATGGAAGGCAAAATTGCCCCAGAACAGGCAGCCAGAGTTTCAAGGCCTAGGACACAGTCATCAAGTCTGGTTGATAATGAGTCCCTTAAAAACAGAATTTCCATCTTAAATATATTATTTCTAGATGCTGATATATCTGACATTTCAGTTGCTAAAGCTGCTGAGGCCACCAAAATTTTTTGTGATTGATAGGAACTAGGCAACTAAATTCACCTACCTGCATCTTTATTGCATTTACATCCTAACCCAGCTCATTAACTACTTTGTGGTAAACCAAAGTGAAAGCTTTGAACCAAATCCAAGTTATGGTCCTCACCCATCTTCAAAGTAAAATTAAAGCTTTGTGTTCCAGCCTAAGACTGAAGATATATTGATATATATAGGAATAGAGTCTTATTCTTAATTTCAGACCAATGGATGAAGTAAATATTATATGCTCTGTTAATAAACTACCAATCAAACTTCTTGCTCTGCTTTGAAGTTCTCAAGCTCCACCATGCAGATACTTCACAATCATAGTTGGCTTTCTCCTGCCTTTCCCCAGCAATCCTACTCTCTTCCTCATTCCTGGCTGTTCTGCCCGGAATACTAGAAGAAGAGTCTTGTCACTGTCTCGGCTTGTTTTCTTTCCGTTCATATTCCTCAGCTTCAAACTGCTTTTGGCTAAGGTCGCTGGTGGCCAAAGTCACACAACTGCCCCTGACTTTAATTCTGTCACATGTCGCCATCACTGGACATGAACCATCTCTACTTTTATAATCCTTCCTTCTACAGCAGCACTTTTCCTATTATTATGACTACTTATTTCTATTGTATCAATTATACACTTGAATTTTTCTGGTTCCAAGCAACATTGTCATTCTGATCTCATCCTGCCTCTTGCTCCCCACACTTCTTTATGGATGATACTATAATATTTTATGGGTAATTCCCAACTTGCAATATTACTCATTCCTGACTGTTCTGCCCAGAATACTCTTCCATATCCCTCCTTACCAGAAAAAGTCCTGTTTATCCTTCAATTACAGCTCAAATTTCAACTCTGTCAGTTAGTTGCTCTTCCCAGTATTCCCTCTGCATTGTTTTGAGAATCTTAGACTTCCCTTTTTTTCAAGAAAGTGCCTTATTGATTGTTACATCACCAGTACTTAGCACCATACCCTGTACATAGATGCATAGGTGGTTATTTGGTGAGAGAAAAAATACTTAAATGCATCTACCAATGAAAATCAGAAATTTAAGATTCCAAAATACATCATGTTATATTTTAAAAAAAAAAAAAAAAACCATTTTGTTGCCTTTTTAAAAATGTTTCTTTTCATTTTGCATGTTAATAAAAGTCCACATCTACAAATTGTATTGTCTTATACCAGGCTAAATTTGTAACAGGCGGTCATATTTACCAATCACTAAAAGAATTACACTAATAAATAATATTACAATATGATATTTAAAGATACAAAATTATGTTTATAGTACAGTTTCACATAATAAAGGACAGAAGGAAACTGCAAAAAACAAACAAAAAAACCCCTGAACACCCAAAAATATTAGTTTCTATCAGGTTGCCTGGTGCACAGTATCTAATAACATAAGGAGTTGGAAGAAATATAGGAATGGAAAAGTAATAGCTAACACATGGTGTTAATGATATGCAGGCACTATTCTGAAAGCTTTACATAGATTAATTTGTTTAATCCTCATAAGCCTATCAGCACAACTACTACGTATCCCCATCCTAGAGATGAGGAAACCAGGACGCTGAGAACACTGGGTAACTTGTCCATTTCACAGCCACCAAATGGTCCAGTTGAGATTGAAAGCAAGGCAAATCTAGCTCCACAGTTGGCTCAGGATAGAGGCACACAAAATAGTTAACAGTAACAGTCATTGTGTTTAGTAGAGGGACTGTGAACTGTATTTTCCCCTTGCTGTTAATTTCTACTTTTGTGCACTTTTCAAATCTGACCCAGCCTCAAGTATTGTTTATAATGTGTATATTAATCAGCAGCTACAAAGAACAAAAAATTTACCAGAACTTTGTTTGCTATCCATCTAGAAAAGGAAATACCATTCCTTATTGGAAGGTGAGACTCTGTCATCTAGGAAGTGGTATAGAAAGGTGTCTTGAGCTTATACCCGAAGTAAATTCTCCTTGGATGCCTTAGACTTTCCATACTCTTGGTGGAGAGGATAATTTGTATCACTCATTTTGTGATGTTTCTTAGCTCTCACAAACTAACTTTCAAAATCAGACGTTAGCTCACTACTTAAAAATATATGTATTGCCAAAAAGCCAAAAGTCCTTAACATACACCGAACTCCATTTTCTTGTCCTATAAATAGTCTGATCTTTCCAGAAACTAGGATAACAAAGTAAGATCAGAACTACCTACAATGGATTCAATTCTGCAAAAGTTAAATCCTGGCGCTTTCATGCATGCCTATACAGTACACTATCCAGAGGTTGTTGGATTTCTGGGTCAGATTTCCAAGGAGCTGCTAAATTTGTTGAAGACCACTGGGTGGTGCTGGTGCATCCTGATTTGTAATGTGCTCTTTGCTGAGTTTTCTTGGTCACAAGGACAAAAAGCCAAAGATTATCCCTAAAGCTGTGCCAAACAGAGTCATTTGTCAGGTTGGGTGGGTGAGGATAGTTTTCTTAGGTATGTCCAAAAACTCAAGAAATTAGGATACCCTAACGTTCACAAGAAAAAAAAACACATTTTACTCTCTCCAAACCCGAGGCCTAAAAATAAACACCTAGAATCCAAAGCATACAGCCTTTAATCAGAAGTGCTATAAAATTATAATTTCATATGCTTGAAGCATCAGACTGGGGCAAATGGTTGTCCCATAAGGGAAAGGTGCTGGTCAGGCTTATGGGAAGAGGGTGTTGTGGCCCCCAGGCTGCTACCACACCTAGGGGAGTGACCCACCAAAGAAAGATGGTGTCTGAGGTAGAGAAAAGTGATTCAGCACAGGGATCCTGGTGCCTGTCCCTTCAGCTCTCTTGCCAGAAACACAAGCCCCAGACTTCTCATGCAACCCTAACGTGCTCCACTCCTCCTTCGCAGGAGCCCAGGGTGAGTGGCTGTGAATGAAATTTTGTGTGTCAGCCTTTAAAGAGGGCACCTGTGTCTCTAGTGGACTCTCATCTCTCCCTGATGAACAGAACCACTAATTTTCACAGCCAGGTGTTATGTGAGCACCTCTTCCTGGCTATGGTGCGCTGGACTGGGAGCCCAGCTTGGTCCAGAACTTCAGCCACTGCCCACAAAAGCAGAGCTAACCCTTTTTATGACTCTGTTCTTCCTACCCAGTTTTGATGTAACTTCTTCTGTAAATCCTTGGCTATAAGACCTCTCTTTAGCTAGTCTTCAGTTGGTTACTCAGGATGATTATTCTCTAACTAGAAGCCCAGCACAGAAAATCGCACAGACCAGCCCACCTGCCCGCTGCTTCACCACACTATAGCCCCGCCCACCCACACTGGTCTTTGGTCATTACAGCGTTAGGATCACAGGCCTTTTGTAATGTAGACTTGGTGGTAATTTCAGTTGGTCTTGGGAGGAGATGAGTGTAGTTTCTACCTATTCCACTGCCATCTTGATCTCTTGTAAGTGAATATTTTAATCAACTCATTATTTTTTTAAAATATCTTTATTATTGAGAGAACAATTCATTTTTTTAAATCTTCCAACTTCTCATACTGTTTATAATACACATACAAATTGATTTTTTTATTTTATTGAAGAAAATGTTTATCATGCTTTTAATAAAAATAAAACTACTAAAATATGTCTTCATTCTTTTAAATAATATGCTTTAAAAGTAAATTGGGTCTTTCTAGTCTCAGTTATATGATCTGAACATTGTTTTTTTTAATGTGAGGCTAAAACTTCTATATTTAAATTTTTATTTCTCTTAATTACTGAAAATAAAAGGATAATCCATTTTGATCATTAATTCTGTTATGAGCCTTTTCGTTTTCCATACTTAAAGGTAATTTACTAAAGTACCTGACATCTCTAACAAAATACCCTCCTGTTTGCCAGGAGGTCCTATGATGCCTATCAAGGGTAATGTCAGGAATTTGGGTGGCAGCACCTACATCAGTAAACAAAGCTACTGCAATCAGCCAGCATTTAGGGAACTGCAGCCTTATTTCAGGAAGCCCTGCTCGGAGGCAGTAGGCAGATGAAAAGGTCACATATCACCACAAGACATAAGACGATGACTCACCAAAATCCCCTTTCCAAACCTTTGGATGTAGAGACAGATAACACCTGACATTTGTCACTAGTAAAATATCTATGTGATTACAGAAACAGGAGGTTCCAAACACAAAGAAATATAACTTCAGTACAGCTCACCCCCATCAATGTGAAAATCTGTGTACATAAATTAATTATTAATGAATACATATTATGTAAGTCTCGTATTTTAAATATTTACAAAGACACTGTACTAAAAACTGTAAACCATAGTAACGTAAGTTAACATCATAGTCAATCAAACATAGTAACTTAAATGTTAATCATTTTAATTACTGGAGATATTTTTAAAGAAATTATCATTTATATGAATCTCCCAGAGTTGTCATCAATTGAAATGATAAAATAATGGTACTTATTGAGCACTTAAAATGTGTCAAATGCTGGCTAAGGGTTTTACATAGACTGTTATTTTACCCTCATTATGTGATAATATTATTCCTATTTTACAGATAAATAGCCAGTAAGATTGAACCCATATCTGCCAGACTCCAAAGCTTGTCCTTTTAATTACTATGATCTTTAGAAATATCCTGTCAGGCCTTTACAGTGGAGTGCCCACTTGAGCTGTGTACAGAGCTTAATATAACACTTGCCTTGGCTGCCTTTCTTTCCCTTTCTTCTCTCCCTACTTCTCTACTGTTAAACAAAAATTTTTAACTTGCTGAACAGAAAGTCTTTTTAAAAGTAAGAGTTAGTTCATTGCTAGGGAAAAAAATAAAAATAAAAAGAACACGGGTCCTGGGGCGTGGAGTCTAAACCCCCAGCAGTTTGGCTGGGTAGAGAAGACATGACCAACATCCAAGAGTTCTGCAAGCACTTTCATGCACCGAGTCGTTCTGAAGGAACTTACATTAGCTATTGAGGGTGGGAGAAGGTGAGGCAGGGCTAGTTCTGTAGCAGAGTCCGTAGCATAATGAGTTAAGCTCATGTGTGAAGAAGATGTGGAGCTCCTGGGGTTTCCAGGGGCCTGGCTATTCTCTCTTTCGGGTAATCGCAGACATCACCTGGCAATTAATCCTAAATTCCAACAGATATATAAAGACATGGAAGACTGTTGTCAGAGTTGGCCCACAGCTATTGACAGGCTAACTGTTCTGTCTCTTTCTCTCACCCTCTGGCCGCTGTAATTTTAATTTAGAACATCTCAGAATTTTCTCCTTGTCATTACCATGTTTCCTGGGATCGCCCACTGTTCTAGTTTTCTAGGGCTGCCATACAAAATACAACAGTTTTGGTGGCTTAAACAGCAGAAACTTATTTTCTCACAGTTCTGGAAACTAGAAATCTTGAGATCAAGCTATTTAATTCCTTCTGAGGCCTTTCTTGGCTTGCATATGGCTGCCTGCTTGTTGTGTCCTCACATTGTCATCTCTGTGCACGCATAATTTTGGTGTCTGTGTGTGGCCACATTTTTGTTTCTTATAAGGATATCAGTCATATTAGGGCCTACCCTAAAACCCCCATTTAACTTAATCACCTCTTTATAGACCTTATCTCCAAATACAGTTACATTCTGAGGGTATTAGGACTTTAACATATAAATTTGCAGGGGACGGGGGTGGGGGTGGGGCGGGGGGGCGTGGAGGGGGGAGAGGCAGGGCGGTGGGGGGAGGTGGAGGACACAACTCAGCCCATAACATCTAACAAATAAACTACTTCACTTGAAACTGTTCCAGGCTTGACTTGTTGGGAAACCCAAACCACTACATAAAACATGAAGGAAGCTATTTGGAACATATCTGTATGTACAAAAGTCTAAGCAACTGTTTCGACCAGATAACTGAATGACCGGTCATTATGATGCACACTGACCAGCAGGGGCCAGACACTCAACTCAGGAGCTGCCCCCTGGTGGTCAGTGTGCTCCCACAGCCAATCTTCCATGGTTCCTCACCCCAACTGGCTGGCCCCCATTGGCCCCGATCCCTGGCTCCAATTGGCCTGATTAGGACTGGGTGAGATGGGCCCCAATTGACCACGATTGCCAGCCAGGCCCAGGAACTCCACCCATGCATGAATTCGTGCACTGGGCCTCTAGTTACTAAATATTTCTTCAGCGTTTTTTGTAGTGCTGGTCTACTGACAACAAATTCTCTTTATTTTCATTATATTAAAATGCCTTTATTTCACATTTGTTTTTTAGGGTATTTTTCTTTTGTTCTGTAAAACATTAAAAAATTTAAATTACAATATTATATTTTGTTTTAGGTGTACAACATAGTGATTATACATTTACAAAACTTATGAAATGATCACCCCAGTTAACTTTAGCACCTACCTGGCACCATACATATTATCCTATATAATAAAAGGCTAATATGCAAATTGTCCCCTTGGGAGTTCAACTGACTGGGAGTTTGACCACTCGCTATGACATGCACTGACCACCAGGGGGTGGCACAGAATGAAGGAAGGTCCCAGCCAGCAGCTGGCAGCCAGGGGAAGGAAGGTCCCGATCGACCTTGATTGCTAGCCAGGCCCAGGGACCCAACAGTGCACTAATTTCATGCACCAGGCCCCTAGTTTATTATATATCCTATGCCCCATGACTATTTTGTAACTGCCAATTTGTACTTCTTAATCACTAAAGGGCATTTTTCTATGGAGATGTAAAACTCTAGATACTTTTGCTAGATATGCATTGGATTAAAACTCTGGTGTTTGTGTTTATTTCCTTTCAGCACTTTATGCCATTCAATTGCCTGGTAAAAGTCTATTGTTATTATGTGTCACTGTTGCCCTGTTTATAATGTGCTGGTTTTCTCTGGCTGCTCTAACGAATTTCTCTTTAATTTTAATTTTAGATTTCAGCAGTTTGATTATGACATGCCTAGGTGTGGTTTGCCAAGCATCTTGGATGTTTACCGAATTTGAAAACACTTTGGCCATTGAGTCTTCAAATTTTGGAGTCTCTCTCATTCTCTGTCTCTGTCTCTGTCTCTCCTCTCTCTCTCTCTCTCTCTCTCTCTCTCTCTCTCTCTCTCTCTCTCTCCTTTCTCTCTCTCTCTCCCCCTTCTTTCCCATTTTCCTATCCCCCATGGACTTCAATTACACATACTGTTAGACTTCTTGATATTATTCAACAAGTCACTGGGGCTTTGCTCATTTTTTTCCCAGGGTTTCTTCTGTTTTGTTTTGTTCTTCAGATTGAATAATTTCTATCAACCTATCTTAAAAGGTACTAATTCTTTCTTCTATTATTTTCAATCTGCAGTTAAGCCTATCTAGTCAATCTCCCATATCAGATATTTTAAATATCTAGTTCTAGAATTTCAATTTTTCTTTTTTAGTTTCCGTTTGTTTGCCTAGATCTTCAATGTTAATTCATTAAAATTATATTTTATGTTTTTGAGTATAGTTACAGTACCTGCCTTAAAATCCTTGCCTGCTAATTATAAGGCATCCTCATGTTAGTCTCTATTGATTATCTTTTCCTTTGAATTTTGGTCACATTTTTTTTGTTGTTTCTTCACTTGTCCTGTAATTTTGGATTGTGTACTGGACATGGTGAATGGTACATTGTAGAGATTCTGAACTGTTATTTTCTTCTCAAGAATATTGACTTTGTTTTAGTAGACAGTTAACTTAGCAGAACTCAAACTCCAAACTGTTTCCTTTATGTTGGGCAGCAGCTGAACATTGTGTGCTGTTCTTGTAGCCTTTATGCCACTTAGATTCTGCCCTGAGCACATATAGTGCAGGGGTCAGCCAGATGTTCAGACAGAGTTGATACTCATACACTGGGAGCCCCCTTTATGGCTCTCTCTTCCCTGGAATATTCTCCTTCACATTTTAGCTGTGGTTGTTCTAAGCACTGACTCTGAATACTTAACCTGTAAAATTAAAAATTTCATTGGAGGAGAAATTGTTCTATGATGTGACCACTGGCTGTCTAGCAAGTTGGACCTGGGCCAGAACAGAGGTTGCTTTCTGCAAATCCCACTTAGAGACGGTCTGATCTTAACTGATGCCCATTCTGACATTAATCAGCACTCCTCCTTTGCTTCCTGCTAAGTGCTGATTCCTACAACAGATTGTTGTCCTGACCTGGTCAAATAGGTGAAGCAATTTCTGTACCTGATGATATACACATATCCTTTACCTTATGCAATTCTCTGGCATGGGGATCCTTTTTATCTTGCAGTCACCTAATATATGCCTTGTATATAAAATTCCCTTAAACAGATACAGAGAACAGACTGATTGATGCTTGATAGCAAATTATATAAGCAAAACAAGGTAGGTATGTAAAGAAAAACAAGTGTTTAAAAAAAGAAATGCAACTATAGTTCTCTGTTTGGTTCTATAATGAACAATATTTACATTATCATAATGATATAAATATTCATTATTGGTTTATCAAGAATAATGATGTTACCAAATTGGAAGGAAGGGAAAAGTTGAGGAGGTTGTTTATAACAGAGCCAAATCATTATCTATCAAACTGCAAGTCAACAGATAATGTTTACAGCTGATAAATAATAAATGATGGTGTGAGCTCATTATTGAGAAACATGATGACAAATACTGGAATAAACAGACGTAAAATCTAAAAGGGATTTCAATATTGTTTTATTTACAGTATGTGTATCAGTTTGATAATGATTTATTGTGGTAGGCTGAATACTGCCCACACCCAAAGATGTTCATGTCCTAAAATTTTGGAACCTGTGAATATGTTATTTCATATGGCAAAAGAAACTTGGTAGATGTGATTAAACAAGGATATTTAAATGAGGAAATTATCCTAGATTTTCTCATAAACCCAGTGTAATCATAAAAATTCTTATAAAAGGGAGGCAAGAGGGGCAGAGTCAAAGAGGAGATGTGATGACAAATCAGAGGTTGGAGTGATGCAATTGCTGACTTAGAAGATCAAAGAGAACCATAAGCCAAAGAATGTGAGTGGCTCTCTATGCTGGAAAAAGCAAAGAATAGGATTCTCCCCTAAAGTCTTTCATAGGCCTGCCAACCATTCACATGAGACTTCTGAGCTTTGGAACTGTGAAATAGTAAATTTGTCTTCTTTAAGTCACTAAATTTGAGGTAATTGTTACAGCAGCAAGAGAAAAGGAATACATTTATTTAGAAAATAGATAAGAAAAAATAGAACATGCTAAGACATGAATTATAGAAACTTACCAGCTATTGGCAAAAGTTCAAAATGAAGGAATAAATTAACATGAATTAGAAAGGGATAATTTGAATATGATTACATGATTACTTATTATGCATTAGGACAAAGTTAGGTAACTAAAGGATAGTCATATGAGTCAATGCTTAGCCACATTCTAATATTCTTTGCTGTAATATTTTTCATTATTCCTCCTCCCTTTTTTTCTTCCCCACTCCCTATGTATCTGCTTTCTTCCTGTCACTGATATACTGTTGAGATAGCTGTCTGGCTCCCAGTCCAGTGATTCTATCATATCCTGAAATGGTCCCTATATCAGTCAGGGTTCTCCAGAGGAACAGAACCAATTATACAGAGAGAAATTTGTTTTAATGAATTGCCTCACATGATTGTGAGTGCTGACAAGTCCAAAATCCATATATTCATTGGGCAGGCTGGAAACTCAGCAGAAGTTGCCATTGCAGACTTGAAACACAATTCCCTCTTTTCTAGGAAATCTTTGTTTTTGTTCTTAAGGCCTTCAAATTCAACCCACATTATCAAGAGTAATTTCTGTTACTTAAAATCCACTGATTGTAGATATTAAACACATCTACAAAATGCCTTCACAGTAACAACACCTAGAGTTTAATTAAATAGCTGAGTACTATAGTGTAGTCAGGTTGACACATAAAATTAACCACCACAGCCCCCAATTCTTGAGGAGTGGGTGGCAAGCACCATGTTTGTGCTCTGTGACTCCTGCTCACAGGTGGCTGGTTCAAGAGCGGACACATCACACCCACAAGACTATACAAAGGCCTGACTAAGGATGTACTCAAGGAATCTAGAAAAAACACTTGGCCCTTTCTTGTGGTAGCAGCCTTGAGAAGCAAAGATTGGAAGATATCAGTGGCCATAATGATAGCTTCCATTCTGAACTGGAAGAGGCTAAAGCCAACCTACAGAAAGAATCAGAGAAAGATCTGGAAGAGTCTTTGTTACAAATATGACAACTCAGAGCCACTCCTGCATGTTGAGTGGTTTAATTTCTTTCAGCTCTGTGATCTCATTATTCCCTTACCTCCTAAACTAGATTGAGCTGGATTTATGTCACATGTAACTAAAAGAGTCTTGACTACGACAGAGAGTATGGTACCTTTGAGCTCTATAGAAATGTTCATGTTTCCCTCTCCTTCTGGGCATGTGGGGGGTTACCTACTTTGAATAGACACGACTATATAACTTGCTCTGTCAGTACATTATAAGCAAAAGTGTGTTACCTTAAGAGCAAGTGAAAGATTTGCCAGGTTCTCGGTGCCTGCAGTGATTGTGGGAACACTTGTCACTTGGTGCCTCCAACAGATGGGTTCCTACCTGACAGTGAGGAGAAAATCCCAGCAAACTGGTACATGTATCATAAGCAAGCAATAAACTTTTGTGATGTTAAGCCACCGAGATTGTCTGCTTTCTGTTCCTGCATTATAACCTACCTTATTTTGATTAACATAGAGGGCACTTAACTTCATAATTTTTTTTTGCTGTGATTCATTCATTTTAAAATAATACTGACCTAATACAGGGCCATAACACTACACAAAATAGATCTAATTCCTGCCTTCCTAAGAATTGTCTTTCTTACAATCCCAATAAAGTGTGATATGTGCCAAGAAAAGTACAGGGCACAAAGGAAGCTCAGGCTTCTGTCACCTACCACCTATGGGAAGTTGAGGAGAAGCTTCCTGGATGAAGTGCTATAAAGATGAATGAAGGGGAAGTAGGTTGAAGGGGGAGTATGAGATTTTTCTCCAGGTAGAAAAAACAGCAGGGATAAGAACACAGAGAGGTGGCATTGGACTTTACACATTAATTCCCTCCTTCCCCACCCTCTACTTTTTCTAGGCTGAATTGGGATTACAACACATCCACTGAAGCTGTTGTTTATCTTCCTTTTGCTAAGTTCCCTGTAAATGTTGATTAAACCTTTATTGGTGATAACATTTACAAATATGTTCTCCCAAGCAGTGGGCTTTCTTGTTGTTTTGTTGATGGTTTCTTTTTCTGTGCAAAAGCTTTTTATTTTGATGTAGTCCATTTGTTTATTTTCTCATTAGTTTCCATTGCCCTAGGAGTTGTATCGGTAAAGAAATTGCTTTGACATATGTCTGAGATTTTGCTTCCTGTGGATTCCTCTAGTATTTTTATGGTTTCCCATCTTATGTTTAAGTCCCTTATCCATTCTGAGTTTATTTTTGTGTTGGTGTAAGTTGGTGGTCTAGTTTCAAAAAGGAAGATAAATAACTCAATCAAAAAGTGGGCAATGGACCTAAATAGATACTTTTCAAAAGAAGACATAAGGAAGGCCTAGAGACATATGAAAACATGCTCAAAGTTACTAATCATCCAAGAGATGCAAATCAAAATGACAATGCAGTACCATCTCACACCTGTCAGAATAGCTATCATAAAATCAATAAAAGACAAGTACTGGCGAGGATGCAGAGAAAAAGGAACCCTCATGCACTGCTGGTCGGAATGCAGAGTGGTGCAGCCACTGTGGAGAACAGTATGGAGTTTCCTCAAAAAACTAAAAATGGAACTCCCATTTGACCCAGTGATCTCACTTCTAGGAATATATCCCAAGAAGCTAGAAACACCAATCAGAAACATCAATTTGCAACAGCATGGATGGAACTGGAGAGCATTATGCTAAGAGAAATAAGCCAGTCAGAGAAGGATTCTTAGGATATATTTCTAGAAGATAAATATCACATGATCGCACTCATTTGTGAATTATACTGAACAACATAAACTGATGAACAAAAACAGATCCAGAGACAGAGAAACATTGATCAGATCGTCAAACCTTAGAGGGAAGGTAGGGGAGGGTGGGGGTAAGAGGAAGAGATCAACCAAAGGACTTGTATGCATGCATATAAGCCTAACCAATGGACACAGACACCAGGGGGATGAAAGCATAAGTGGGGATGTGAGTGGTGCAATGGGGGGATAAGGACATATGTAATACCTTAATCAATAAAGAAAAAATATGTATATATAAAAAGTGAAGCTGTTATTACATAGTGGTAATTGTCAATTAATAGTCTAACTTCGGAGTAATGCCACCTTTGCACGGCAGTCTTTGTGCAATTATTCAAATAATTTTCTGCATTTGAACTTAATATTTTACTAAACTTAATGAGAAAATGAAAGTGCTGCTAACAACAGCATAATTGAGACAAATTCCAAAAAAAATCATTAGGTTGGCTTAAATTGTGAATCTTTAGCCTAAATCAGATGCTTATTGGACTTGAAATTGACTAAGAATTCATATGTAAAGGAAAAGAACTTCATTAAAGAACATTTGGAAAATACTAGAGATTTATCCTTGACAATTGTGTCTAAGATATAAAATACAGTGACAAACGAGACGGAAAGGTCATTAAAATTATCAATTGATAATTACATCCATAAATATTCTAATGACTTAAACACAGAAAGAATATAGTATAAATGAAAATAGGAATGCAACTTACTAAGGAATTTATTATCAACAGAAAGCTGGAATTCAAAATTTTCAGAAATTTTTCAAAGTTTATGACAGTAACAGAAATGGCATCAATACTTTGCAAAATCTACATTATCAACTTCTTTCCAATGTGAAAATAAATTCTGTCTACTAAATGTCACCACAAGTGAGATCATGTGAGTAAAGAAATTAATATTTTATGTTTAATCTATGTTTTAAATATATACGTATACACATGGCAGGGATTAAAAACTAAAACTGTCGCCCTGACTGATTTGGCTCAGTGGATAGAGGGTCAGCCTGCAGACTCAAGGGTCCCGGGTTTGATTCCGGTCAAGGGCATGTACCTTGGTTGCGGGCACATCCCCAGTAGGGGGTGTGCAGGAGGCAGCTCTTTGATGTTTCTCTCTCATCGATGTTTCTACTCTCTATCCATCTCCCTTCCTCTCTGTAAAAAATCAATAAAATATATTTTTTTAAAAACCCTGACACTGTCTTAAATATGTTTTTACTTATTTCAGAG
This sequence comes from Murina feae, assembly GCA_004026665.1. Lineage (NCBI taxonomy): Eukaryota > Metazoa > Chordata > Mammalia > Chiroptera > Vespertilionidae > Murina > Murina feae. The sequence goes on from PVJC01020494.1 coordinate 24,491, forward strand.
ACAGGGAGAAGACAGAAACATCAATGATGAAAATCATGAATCAGATGCCTCCTGCACACCCCATATTGTGAATCAAGCCCGCAACCCAGGCATGTGTCCTGACTGGGAATTGAACCATGACCTCCTGGTTGCTCAACTACTGGGCAGCACCAGCCAGGCAAAACTGAAAATTAAAAACAAAAACAAACAAACAAACAAACAAAATAAGCAAAAAACGAGGGGGTAAAAAAGAAAAAAAAAAAAAAACAACAACAAATCTAAAACTTGCATACAATTGGGAATTTCAGAATTTTTATCTCTATAATCTTTAAAATCTAACTTTTACTCATTTAACTTTTATGTTTTTTTAGACTGTAAAATGTACAAAAGCAGGCACTTACATTTTTGGAGCCAGGTGTGTGTGTGTGTGTGTGTTAAGGGAAACAGTAAGTGACCAAGAGACCAGACATGGGACTACAGAAAGGAACAGAAATTAGATTGTATTAGGCTGCATAAGACACATGACTATCTTGAGATTAATGGAAGTATTGAAAGAGTTTAGGCAGAGAAGATATATGATCCTATTTGCCTTCCAGAAAGATCATGACCGTTTCAGTGTGAATATTGGATTTAGAGGAGGAAAAGGCTGAACCCACTGGATCTGTACTGCAGTAACCATAAGCAGGTAATAAATAATAACTTGAATTAGGGATGTAGTAGTAGAAATGGAGTGGTTTGGATGATTCCGAAATATACTAAGGAGAAAGGTTTAACGGCCTGATGATTGAGCAGATATTGAGGAAAAATATAGAAATTCAAAATACACATTTAGATCTCATGGGCATTTAATGTATGATGGCAATAGTTTAGTTTGGACACTCTGTATTTGAGTTGGATGCCTATAAAACACCTAAGAGATACCACGTAGGGAACTGAATATATGATTTTCAAGTTTAGGAATAAGCTCATGGCTAGAGGTCATCAATGTATAGAAAGCAAAATCATGAGCATAGATGAGATCACCCAAGAAGAAGGTGTAGATTAGACTAGAGTAATAAGAGCCTTAGAATTCCTTGAAATGGCAATAGTCAAGTAAAAACGTAAGTGTCCAAAGGACAATGATGAGTGGCCAGAAAGGAAACAGTGAATCGTGTTATTACAGAAGGTAAAAAAGGTTTCAGAAAGGAAACAATGGTTAGCAGTTAAAACACTGTTAAAGTATTAAAAATTAAGACATCATATAATAGGGATGACATTGGTGACTTTATGGAGACTAGTTTACAGCAGTGTTGGGAATATAAGCCTGATTACAAAATGATTGAGAAATAACTTGGAGATGACAAAGTAGAGATGGCAAGCACAGAAAATTCTCTCAAAATTTTTTCTTTAATTAAAGGAAAATTTGGGCAGAAGCTTAGAGGAAGAATATGTATGAGGGAAACATTTTAAACAACTGAGCATGCTAATGGCTACTCGAAAGGTTGAAGAAACAACAGAAAGAGAGTAATTAATGGAGCAAGGTTCTCAAGTAGACAGGAGTTGAGATCTAAAATAGACGGAACGGTGGCCTTCCCTTCAAAAGAATGAAGGGATGAATATGGTTCAAAAGTCGAAGGTTTGATCATACTAATTAACATGCACTAGCTCATGTAATTTTTAATTCTTATAATAAACTATACAGTATAAGTATTTTAAAAGACAGGGAGTAGCCTGGGCAGTATGGCTCAGTGGTTGAGCATCAACCAATGAACCAGGAAGTCACAGTTCAATTCCAGGTGAGGGCACATGCCTGGGTTTTGGGCTTGGTCCAGTAGGGGGCCTGCAGGAGGCAGCGGAGCAATGATTCTCTCTCATCATGGATGTTTCTATCTCTCCCTCTCCCTTCCTTTCTCTGAAAACAAAAAAAGTCAGAGAGTAATATAATTTGTTCAAGTGTCCTGCTTGTTAATACTATTTTTCTGACTCTGGGCCAAGATTTAAACTACCTAGATTTATAGAATTTAGTCAGATATTCCTCATTTTGTAAGGTGCTAGGTACAGTCTGAAATATAGTAAATATTCAATCAATAAGAATTTAATTCTCTTTCCTTAACTAATTCCTCCTCTGGCTTCTCAGATCTAATTTATTCTACTTACCAGATCACTATTTTTTGGTTAATCCTCACCGGAGGATATTTTTTCATTGATCTTTAGAGACAGAAAGAGGCATCAATGTGCGAGATAAACATCGATTGGTTGGCTCTGCAGGCACTCCCCCAACCAGGGCCAGGGACTGAGCCTACAACCAAGGTACATGCCCTTAACCAGAACCTAACCCGGGACCCTTCAGTCTGCAGGCTGATGCTCTACCCACTGAGCCAAACCGGCTAGGGCCTTCCCGACTTTATAAATATCTTCTGTCTGGTCTATCCCTACCTTTATCCTTTTCCAGGACAAATCAATTAATTTATGATAGAATTCACTTAATGAAGTATATTAAACACTAAATTGGCATTCTGCATGAAGATATGAAGGTATTTTGTGTGTGTGTGTACACAGACACAGACACAATAATACAAGAGCCACTAGAAATTGATGCTAGGTATGTGGAAAAATAATGCAACTTATAAAACTGGACAAAAATAAAATGGGTACTCATTTTCATAGAAACAGATGCTGACCAAAGGTATATTTTCCCAGACCCTGCCAAAATGTATCAAAGAACCCTTAAAAATATTGGACTGGCCAGGCCACAGTAGCTTAGTGGTTGAGTGTCGCCCTATGAACAAGGAGGTCATGGTTTGATTTCCGGTGGTATATGCCAGGGTTGCGAACTCAATCCCTGACGGGGGTGCATGCAGGAGGCAGCTGATCAATGATGCTTTGTCATCATTAATGTTTCTATCTCTCTCCCCCTTCCTCTCCCTCTAAAAGGAATAAAAACATACTCTCAGGTGAAGATAAACAAAGAAAAGTCATAAAGAGTTAAGTGACTTTTCTAGGATCAATGAACAAAAAGTAAAAGGGCCCTAGCCAGTTTGGCTCAGTGGACAGAGCGTTGGCCTGTGAAATAAAAGGTCCCAGGTTTAACTATGGTCAAGAACATATGCCCGGGTTGCAGACTCACTCCCCAGTAGGGGGTGTGCAGAAGGCAACCAATCAGTGATTCTAATCATTGATATTTCACTCTCTCCCCCTCTCCTTTCCTTTCTGAAATCAATAAAATATATATTTAAAAATATATATAAAAGGAACTCAAGCTCAAGATCATTTAGGTTTATTAATATACCTAAATATAAGGTGTCTCAAAAAAAATGTATACACACACTTTGAATAAAGTCAGGGTTTATAAAAATACATTTCATTTTCAAAATTGAGCTATCAGCTGCCAAGGTGTGTATACATTTTTTGGGGAACACCCTGTATATTTCTACTCTAGGAAAATTAAGAATAATGCACTTAAATAATCTAAGAATTGAAAGTGAGAGATCCCTCATTTTTTTGTGTTTAAAATGCTGCTCCAGCCTATCTAATAATCTAATAAAGAGGTAATATGCAAATTGACCATCACTCCAACACACAAGATGGCCACCTCCATATGGTCAAAGATGGCTGCTCCCGGGGAGAAACAAGATGGCGGCATAGGGTAGACACCGTAATGCAGCCGTGAACAACTATTTCAGAAAAACCACGAAAAGAACACACGGACACCACTCGCACCCACAGGAAGGCTGGCTGAGTGAAAATCCTACAACTAGAGAAGAGTCTGCGACTCAGAGGAGCGGCGGAAGCAAAGTATAGAGGTACGGAGGCGCGCGCACGGGGCTCAGGAAAGGGCTGGCGCCGGGGAACGCGGTTCTTTTCCAAAACGGAGAGAGCCACAAGTCCCCAGCGGCTCTGAACTCCAGTTCCAAGCGAGTTTCTGAGGACCCAGACACCCAGAGAAGGAGGACTGACTGGCACCAGGAGGAAATTCAAAGCGGGTTTCTCTCAGCGTTGCTTGCAGCAATTACCGTGGGACACAGAGACCTGGTGTCTCTCAGCACAGGGCTGAAAAGCGCCATAGCTATTTGCTCTGCCCTGCAAACTCCCCAAGGCCCCGCCCCTCCCAAGCTGCGTCAGAGGCTTTTGCACATAAAAGACTGAGTAGCCTAAGGCACAGGCTTAATCAATGCCTCCTTTAAGATACAGGAGCCAGCCCCACCCAGTGGCCAGAGTGGGACTAACCTAAACAAAACAGATCCATAAGGAACACACTCGGGGCAGATGCAGTGAGCATAAAAGTCCCACTGAAACAACTCTTGCCCCATAAGGGTGTCTCCAGCACAGAAATTCTCCCACTGTAGACACAGCTGACTCTCATAACCAAGTGGCTTAGAGGTTAATCCCTCGAAGTGATCGCCTAAATCAGAAAGGGATGCAGCCAAAATGCGGAGACGAAACAGGTCACAAATGACAGAAATGAAGGAAAGAAAACGACAGGATATAGAGTTCATAAACCACGGTTATTAGGTTTTTCAAGAAAATGCTAGAGACTGCCGATAAATTTAATGAGACCCTCAAGGATATGATAAAGGACCAACTAGAAATGAATCATACACTGACTGAAATGAAGAATATTATACAGACATCCAACAGCAGACGAGAGGATCGCAAGAAGCAAGTCAAAGATATGAAATATGAAGAAGCAAAACC
>PVJC01020495.1:0-29121 GCA_004026665.1 Murina feae
GGCCACCAGCCCCTTGCCGCCTCTTACCCGCTTCCCGGTGCCCTCCAACCCTGCCGCCTGTTTCCCATCACGGGTCCTGGGTCCTGCGCTGTCCCGCCCTGCAGCCGCTCTGTGCACTCGGGAGGTCCCTCAGCCCGGCCTGTGCCCTCTCGCAGTCTGGGACCCCTCGGGGGATGCCCACCTGCTGGCGTGCCTGACCCGGCTGGGTGAGGGGCTTTCAGGCTGCCCACAGCTCCCATTGCCCAACGTCCCAGCAAGGCCGGCTGGACACAGTTTCTGGAGTTTTTTCTCCTATAATTGATACTGTTCCTTGAAGGCCTGGGGTAATTGATACACTGTTCCTTTAAGGGGGCCTTCTAACTACTAACGAAGCCTCCGCTGCTTCACCTCGCAGCGTCTATAATGAAACAATTGTTACTGTTACTGGTTAGGCCGGAGCTGCTCTTTCCTTCAGCTCCGGAGGATTCTACGATTGTTACAATGTTTTAAAAAGCTGTGTTTCGCTAGAGGCAGTTTAATCAGAGCTGAGCTGAAGGGCTCAGCTTCACTTTCGCTGCTGCCGCAATGGAAAGGGCTGTTTACTCAGGTCCGTGAGTGGCGGCTGCCATGTTGGCTGGGCTAATTTGCGTACAGCCGCTCTGATTGGCTGGTGGGCGTGGCTTACCCTGTCTCGGAGAAACGGTTAATTTTAATATTTCGCTTTTATTAGTTTATATATATATATATATATATATATATACACACACACACACACACACACATGCACACACATGCACACACACATACATACACACACTAGGGGCCTGGTGTACAAAATTTGTGCACTGCATGGGGGTCCCTCAGCCCAGCCTGTCCACTCTCACATATTGGGAGCCCTCAGAGGATGTCTTACTAATGGCTTAGGCCCCCTCCCTGCTCCCCTTGGAGTAGGCTCTGCCCCTGCCGAGGCCTTAGGCTTGGGCAGGGGACCCCCCAGGTCCCTCTGATCGCTGGCTCTGCCCCAGCCCCTCCAATTACCGGCTCCACCCCTGCCCAGGCCTCTGGCTGAGGCCTGGGCAGAGGACCTTCAGAGGCCTGGGCAGGAGCTCCTCAGCCCTCTCCAATTGCTGGTTCCACCCCTGCCCCTTTCAATCGCTGGCTCTGCCCCTGCCCCCTCCAATCGCTGGCTCTGCCACTCAGCCCCCCACCCCTGCCTCCCCTGCCATCTGCTTGGCCAACAGGCCTGGACATTTCAGTGGTGGGTCTGAGGGGACTGGGTGCCGCCATCTTGTGGCTTTGGGTGCCACTATCTTTGTGACGGAGTGAGTTAATTTGAATATTAGATAGGATAGACTAGGAGTCCAGCATGCAATTCAAAATCTCATGGTGCCGCCCACTCCCACTCCAGCCCTTGAACCAGCCACAGCCACTGTTTATCAGGCCCTCCCCCAGCGCAGGTGCATGGAAGCCCCTGCCGCCCCACCTCCGGCACTGTACGTGCAACCTCCTCCTGTCTGGTCCACCTGTTATGGTATCCCAGTTAATTAGCATATTTCTTTAATATACATCTATCTATATATCTCTAAATCTCTATCTATATCTAATTCTCTCTCTCTCTCTCTCTCTCTCTCTCTCTCTCTCTCTCTCTCTCTATATATATATATATATATATATATATATATATATATATATATATCTGGCTTATGGTAGGGGCAGAGCAGGTGAATGCTCTCCTTGCTGCCGGCAGTATTAGAGTAAATACTCATAAAGGATTCAACCCTGTCTCTGCTGAATTGGCTCAAGTAGTGACAGGCAGCCGGACCCTTTGGTTGTCCGGTTACACATAAAGACGCATTTCTTAAATGGCCAGGAAGAATATACAACAGCTACAAGACTGCGCTGACCTCTGGAGAGAAAGACAAAAAACTTGGTTACTGAGAGATGTACATTACTGCATCTGTGATGTTTCATTTCCTTAAAAAATGGTAGAGGACAGATGCGATGAAATATTAATTTGTGAAACATTAAGTGTTGGTAAGTGGATAGTTGTATCACTCTGTAGTTCTTAAGTGTGTGCAAAGTATTTTATGCGATAAAGAAAAGATCAAAAACGGGAGCTTAATCCCAACTGGAGTTTCATGTGAAGAGGGAAGGTAATTCTAGGTAGGAAGAAGCAAACAGAAGAAAGTGTGGCTCCTTGGCACTGAGGCTTATGGCCTGAGTCTCCTTTGGGAGCGCCGAGCGTATATCAGATCTGGAACGTGTCCTTCCGATTGTTCCCGTTGTTCCCAGAAGCCCCAGGGACTCCTGAGTGCTTCCAAGCATGTGTGCGCTGTTAAGGCTTGGGTCTGGCACGTAAATAAAGACGGGGAAAAGAGAAGATGGAGAACTTAGCTGGCTTGGAAGCAAGATGTCAGTTTTGATTTAGAATCAGCAGGAAAATAAAATTAGAGAATGTGTTGAAAGACGAGCACAAAACATGTGTCCCTGAAAACAGTGCCTGGGGTGGGTGTTCTAAGACACAGATTTTAGCAGGTGTGTGGGTACTTTATTTCCAGAGATGCCTGAATGCTATTCTTTTCTTCTTCTTCTCCTTTTTAGAGTCCTCATAAAGTTTGTTGAAGCTGAGACAAATTTCTCAAAGTTACATTTTCCCCCATAAAATACATGTTTCATAAGTACATACGAAGAACCTCCCAAAGCCATCGCTCAGGCAGTAATTGATTGGTTCAGTTTAAACCTCGCTCTGAAAGAGAACTGAAAAATGCGTCACGAGGCTACATGGTTCAGTAACAACATCAATATTGATCACGTGAAGTAAAACTACTGGCAGATGTCATTTAAGCTCATCTTGGAATTTTCTATGACTCACGGAGTCTTAAACATGTACCGGTGACAAATTCTTTCAAACACATCTGTATATGCAGTAATACAAACTCCTGAGCTCCCTTTTCTTATACTAGTGTTCGCCAACCGACACCCATGTGGTGTTTCATTTGACTAACGTCCCACAGCTTTCTCTTAAAAATATCTTTATCACATTTAAAAAATATCTGTGCTGTTAGATTGTAAGCTTGACTTTTAATGGGAACCTGATCAATAACAAGAGAAAAGGGCCGTAGCATGGACAGCGGGGTGGGCGGGGCAGGTTGTGGATAGATTTACGGTGTAGCATGTCTTTTACAATATCAGTACCAGGCTCAGTTCCATCTGCTTGGTTTGAAAAGGTTCTCAGGGGTAAACCAGCAAGAATCTGCTTCTGTGGCCAGTGAGGTCCCTGTTGGGGGCTTTGCAGTAGCCTCACATCTTGGACCCTCTCTAGTTTCACCCTACAGCCCACCCCCAAGCCTTCCAGGCTTCTAACTAAATGGAAGTTGTACCTCCCAGTCCCTAAAAACTAGAGGAGATTTAGAAAGTATAAAACTTGTCTAGCAAGTCACAGGGAGTCGGGTGGGGTTAAAGTTGCAAATGCAATCCTGGCAAGATGCAGCAATACATAATTTCCGTTCTTTCAGAAAAGCACATGCAATGATTTTGGAAAACTAGCTACATATTGCTTCTCCAGCTCCTCGTAAATTATTCGAATGTTGTGTCTGGTGGCTGAGCCTCCAAATCCTGCAGCTTAAAAGTGAAAGTGCACCCCAGTATTGAAGACGGAGGACACCCACTTAAGCACAGGAGAGTCCGCGTTTGACAGAGGCCAAGTTTTGGACCATGCTATGCAGGGAAGTCTTCATGGCCCCAAAAAACATGGCACGAGAGAACCAGGAGGCAGAGAAGTTTGTAAAAACCCACACCAGCTCATATTTCTGTACCATAAGCATGAGCGGCAGCCAAGGTTTCTAGGTCCAGAGTCCTTAATTTGATGGATTTCATCAGAAAAGATGTTGGTAATATGGAAAATTCAGGCTGCTTCAAATAAATTCATTTATTATGATTTTTTAAAATGGTTTGGTCATTCCTTTACAATATTAAAAATTTTTTTTTGAATCCTCACCCGAGGATATCTTTTCATTGATTTTTAGGGAGAGTGGAAGGGAGAGGGAAAGACAGAAATATTGATGTGAGAGAAACACATCGATTGGTTGCCTCCTGCACGAGCCCCAACCAGGGCCCAGACCAGGGAGGAACCTGCACCCGAGGTACATGTCCATGACCAGAACCGAACCCGGACCCTCCAGTCCATAGGCTGATGCTCTATCCACTGAGCCAGACCAGCCAGGGCCATTTTATAATATCTAAATGAGCTTCTCTGATTTGCTCCCCATGTTTATGTTCCATCTCCCTTTAGTTTGAGCAGTTTGTCGTGTGAAAGGGCAGGTAAAGGGGGCTATTATGTTTGCAGTCATGAGGAAGGATGACGATAAGGGAGGAAAACTGATTTGGTTCAACTTATACCAACAATTTCTGGATAAGAGATCTTACTGCAGCAGAGATTCCTCAAGAGAGTTGTTTCAACCACACACATGATATTCTGCTCATTTCCATGTCAAATAAAAAAAAAAATAGAGGAAGTGTAGGCAACAGAAAGAAACATTTATTGAGCTAGACACTGAGCTGGGAATTTTCAATAACAAGAAGAGAAATATAATGACCGTAATGTACTGGATGTCTACAGTTTTGTCTGGCAAGCACTGTTTTTGGCGTGCAGAAAAGATGAAGATATTGGGATAACAGCAGTTAGCATAATCTCCCATACGGTGGACACAGGTGTAACTGTCCAAGTCATCTCCTCAGAATGGAAAGAGACAAAGGAGTAAACCCACAGAAAACAGAAAGCACAAAGTTCAATAACCAAAGGTTTACAGAATTAAAAATGTAGGATAAATGGGATGACTGTCATCTATAATTCTTTAAGGCTAAAAAGAAAAAAATCATCATTGTAATAAGTACATGTAGAAATAAATTTTAAAAATCGAAACAAGATTAGTTATGATATATGATTGACTTTTCCCATACCATAATATATTTGATGTCTAAAATCAAATAAGGAAAAGATTTATTTCTACGTGGAATTAGGGAAATCAAATTGTGAGAGATAACATCATCATGACTTTGGGCAGCAGGTGATTTATAGTTAGGAAAAAAATCTGCTCTCTGGTTTTCTTGGCTTTTCATCGGTGACCTACGATGTGTTCTTTCTGGTCCTTATTCATCATCCAATTTTTAGTAGATGTAGGAATGGCTCTTGAGACAATTTAGCATAAACCTGCAAAATGGTGAATTAGAAGGTGTCGTCTCATGTAAAAACAAACAAACAAACAAACAAACAAACAAGCAAACAAACCTATCACCAACAGCTTTTGTAACTATTGCTTCTAATTTCCCACTTAATGGTGAAGAATTCTGCTTGGCATTTTCTAGGAAAGAGACAAAGCAGAGGTAATGGTAGCTTTGAAAATATGGAACTTTATGCTATTACACAGTCTTTACTTCAATATGGCTTTAGAGAAGACACAGGCTGCTTCAACATTGCTTTGGTTTCCACTCGAGACTCTGAAATTTTAAAAAATGAACAATCAAGCACAAAAGCAGGCCTCATGATGCAAATAACACTCAAGAAGTATCAGAGATCACAGGAAGCAAGCTGAGGGCTTGGTTGACTTTCAAACAATTGTTGGTTGTACTTTAAACACTGAATATCCCAGCTCAGCTGTACAAATGGCATATTTTATTACTTCTACACAAAGATTAAGAAAAAAATTAGTGTAGTCACGGTTTCAACAGAATTGTATGAATACATATTTCCTTCAGTTTTGTTTTACAGACAGACACAATCATATTGAAGCTACATATGAACAGATTGTAAGTCATTAAATAATTATTTTCGTTAGTGTAACATGAGTTTTCACAACATGAGGATTGACTATATACTCAATGTGTCATAGAGTTTTTGAACCACATAAAGCATTATAATGTAAAATAATATAATAGTTACTTTAAAGTCAGGAATATCATGTGGTAAATACAACAAATATACCACTGAAAAAGAGTCGAAGCATGAGACGCGACACCCTTCATTCTAACAATAAGCAGCTTTGAAGAAAGGACATTAGGACAAGAAGGGGAGGTAGTTACTTTGAAAAATTAAAATAATCATTTCATCAGGAATTTTATAAAACAAATTATTTCTCAGAAGTATCTCTGCCGTGTAGTTTTCCAATTTCAGATAGCATAACAAAAAACGCCTTATTTCCCTCCAGGACTTGAGAAATATGCATGGAAAAACTCAGACTATATTTTGAAGTTTATCCAGGTGACGCATAATTTGACCACAACTATTAAATATTATTTTTGATATTACTACTTCTGTAGCCAAAGTTTTGAGAGTTGTTTTTTCTGTTTAATCAGAAGCAGGTGAAACTTAACTAATAGACTAAGACTATCCAAGGCCTCTCTCTATTCACTGGCCACGGTCACATAAATGGGATGTTTACCACTCTGCACGCCTCAGTTCGTCCTGACTTTAAATCAGAGCATAGGTCAAAGGAATCCATGGGCCTATGGTGTTGTGAATATGTACATCTCAACTCAGAACACTGAATAGATATGGATTTACCAGGTTTCATCAAATTTAGGCTTAGCATTTAATGGACTCCTGAGATGCCCAAACCTCTGAAAATGTTCTATTTTCGATCTTTTTTCTTTCTTTGAAATAGATACTATGAGAATCGCAGGCCAAATATCATCTTCCTGAAAAACACCAGTCTGAGGAGAGAGCTCCCACTTGATTCGCACATCATGGGACACAGCCAGGCCATACTTAGACAGAGAGCTCCTGGAGAGACCCCCAGCCCTCAGCAATCATTCTATAGCGTTAAGTTTCTGTTTAAGACCTCCCGGACTGAGCTGTCAATGTCGCTTGGATTTGTGAATGGCTTTTGAATTAGTTTAGTAATTAATGAATAGAGCTAGAATCTCTAAGCATGCAAATCTCCAACTTGGGTTACTTGTGACCCTAAACCTGGGCCTTGATGGCTGGGTGGCTGATTTAACATCTGACTCAGTCTTTTGCAGGGCCATAGTCATTGTTTAGGAATAATTCAGTGTTGTGTTGTTGTTTTGCTGTTCCTAAGGTTGCTACAGTCATGAGTAACTCCTAGGAAAACTACAGGCCCTGCAGTGAGAGAAGAAAGAGCCTACAAGTACGGACATTTAAGAAGAGAAGCAAGGATGCTAAATCAAGTCCATCTGACTGGGAGGAACGGATCTCTGTTTTTCTCTCAGACATTGCTCCAGCCACGCTGTTCACTGCTTCAGGTCAAGGGCACACCAACAACGCTTCTCTGACTGAACTTGGGCCTTTCACCAGAAACCCTAGATTTGATTTCGATCATGAAAATCAGAGACAGTGAGAGCTGTAATACAGTCTTTGAAAGATTTTAGGCCAACCCACATATTTAACAGGTGAGGAAACGGTGGCTAGAGTTGAAAGGATTTGCATCAAGTCAACAGCCTGTTTAGTGGCCGCATTGTCACCCTGGACCTGGAACTGAATGCTCAGCCACTACCTTAGCAACAACACGATGTGCTGCAGCTTAAAAGACAGAAAAGGAGACGTGTTCACTGACGTACACAGGACACCCCCTTTATCAATGGCAAGTCTGCATGAGCCAGCATGGGGAGTAACCCAGAGTCCTTTACGTTCTCTTGTCTGTGCACAGTTCCATTGTCTGTGCATTGCCTTTGCAGGTCTAGGCATGCAATTCACAGCCATTCATAAGCGCATCAGCATGCTTGTAAGCTGAAGTCTGGGGGTGGCAGGCTGACTCCCTAAACCCTAGCCAGAGTCAATTCCTTATCAATTCCTTATCACAGGATTCTGTGGTCATTCAGTTAAACTATACATTTAAAAAGCCTCTGAGCAGTTGCTGGTTAGACTTTAGAGCATTTCACCATTCCATTCTGACTTCTTAATTCATTTACATAAAAAAAGGAAAGTTTACTTTCCAATCAATACATTTTTTGTGAAAAGGAAATATTAAAAAAATATAAAAGTAAAGAAAGGCACTTTATCAAATGCGTACAAATCTGTTTCTTTCTCATCTACTCTAAGGAGATAGGGGAGTTTCTGAAGGCAGGGCCACGTCTTTCTGGAAACGAAGGGCAGCTGTGGGCAGCCAGCAAAAGAGCCAGCTTTCCTCCACAGCCTCCAGCCACCCCTTAACTCACAGGATGCTCTGATTCAGCTGGGTCACTATGGGAAAAGCAGTCAAACTCCTTCACTTGCACAGGTGCTAAGGGATGAACCCACTTTGGACTAAATGAGTGAAAGCAAGTTTTCAAACTATAACTGCCTACCAGGGTTGGCCTTAGGCACTTAGGAGAAAGAAGAGTCAGCTAAGTGTCAGTGACATGGCTGAGAGGAACTTGTGCTCATGGTGAGGTGCCTAACACCCATTTGTAAAAACCGACCACAGCACATTTGCAGTTTGGGCCATAAGCTTCCATACATCACTCAATGGCTATCCCGTTTCCATGTGTATTTAGGCTTTTGTTTATAAAATATGACTTTTCATAATACAGAAAATTACACCAACTGTGCAATGTTGGTTGGTAATCTAGGAGAGAGGAAAAAAAAACCCCAGAATCAGCAGCCAGCTGTAAGAAAGGAGATTGGGGCTGTTGGACTCAGCAAGAAATAAGCATGGCTTGATTCAGCAAAAGGTCGTTTTTCTGAAAAGTAGAGCCACATTCAAAATGTCTTTTTAAAAAATCTCATGCCTCTTCTTCTCGCTACACACATATTCGCACACAATCTGAGACTATGATTCTGTGCCTATGTAGTTTATAAAATGCACGTGCGGTATATTAGGACCAACTGGAACTGATGATCTAAAAGGGAACTATCGCACACCACTGAAGAGTACTTGCATTCCTGTGATGAAGGGCAATTAGTTGTTAGCAAGATACAAGGCCTTTATTGGTTAAATTTATCTTGACTAGATAATAGTCAGTGAGTCACTGAATCAGGGAGTGGAAGTTTGAAAGGACATTCGAATTTATTTGGACCAATATTTCTTTCAGAGGAAACTGGGGCCCAGAGACAGGAATTGATCTGTCTAATGTGACATAGTTAGGACGAGAGCCTGGAACTCTTGACCCCCAACCTGCATCTTTCCATTCGACTAGCTGTTTTCTTGATAGAAAATATTCTACCCATGGGGGGAAAAAACACTTAAGTTCAAATATGAGTCTTAACTGATTAAGAAATATAGTCTTGGCTTGACTTAGTGAGTGACTAATTGGTGTTTTTTATAGAAATTCAGTTCAAGTTGACTCTTTACCCATAACATTTCTTCATGAATATCAAAATCAGATTTTTTAATTTGCAAGCTACCAGAGTGATTGATATGCATCTTGGAGAACAATGGCCTATTTGGGGAACATATTAGTCTGCATTGGCTTTGAAGGGCAGGGTCTTGGTCAGTACTACTCAAGGTGGACTATATCCTTGGCCCTCCCAGAAGTTGTGTGTACTTGCACATGTCATTCTGTACCATCATGTGAATCTTAAAGTACAAATAGATCTTAACAAATTATGCCTTCTCCTTACACACAGTGTTGTCCAGTAGAAGTCAAACAGACTTGACTTGTACCTTCCAAGAGAGGCATTTCCATGTGCTAAAACAGTCTTTAGGGGAAGTGGTCATGAGGGCGGTACTTCTCAAACTTCATTACCCACAGGGGTCACCTGGGGAACTTAGTCAAATGCAGGTTCTGACTCTGCAGTTTTGGGCCAGGGAGGCTGGGGTCTGCATTTCCATGCAGCTCCTCCCAGGTGAGGATGACACAGCTGGTCCTCAGATCAGACTTTGAGTAGCAAGGACCTAGGAGACTGAATGAATTTGGGGACAACTTTTCCAAATGTTTCGAGTACCCTCATGATGTTGATGTATTGGGAGAACAGAGCCTCAGGTCTATTATTTCTGCAATCTGGATGCTAGGACAGTGTGTTCGCTTTCCACCATTAGGTCACCTCTGCGTCTAGTTCCCATCAACATGGTGTTGTTGGGTGGAATACTTAACTCACAGAGGTGAGCTCAAATTCTCTAAGTCCAGCTGGGGAGTGGACACAGAGAAAGGATTTGCCATCAGGTGAAATGAACAAGAGAGGGAGGCAGCTCGTGAGTTATGGATGCTCTTTAAGATGGAGATCCAGGCTTCTGATATCTCTGGGGTAGCCTGCCCCTGGCACTGACTTGGAGATTCTTACTACCAGACCCTGGTCTTTGTAGCTGTGCCCACCACTCCACAGATGCTGTTTCTCAAAACATTTATTTGGAAACTTATGACGTGAGTGTTGTCTCTGCCAAGATTTTGCAAATGGATCTACTCCAGAGAGAGAACTCACAGCTTTGCTGAAAATATCTTTGCTGTCCAAGATTGCTTAGAAAAACAAAGCAAAACAAAACCCTCTCTCTCAAACAGTATGCTGGATGTCACCACCCTCCTTTTTCACGATGGCTTCTAGAATATTCACCCAGAGAAGAGCAGGAGCCCCAGATTAGCCCTAAATTAAAGGAGAAATAATTTCTGTGTGTGGAGAGTCCTAACACACTATTGGTGATTATCGGTTAGTGTATTTGGAGATGAAAGAATCAGGTAACCTATACTATGCTGTACTGGAAATTGAATATTGTCACCCACTTCACACTCCTCAGTGGGCTTTGGTTGGTATGGCATTTGCTCCACAAATAGAGACTGCACATACTGTTATGGACTGTAAATGCTCCCTGCAGCCTCAGCAGAAAGGCTGTACCCTCAGACTACGTAAACAGCTGTACTGGGAAATACAAAATACTCATGTACGTTACCTAAGTGGTAGAAAAATAGTCTTCAAAAATACATCGTTAAACGTACGGGTCTGTAGTAAAGTAGAATTTGTATGTACAGTAAGGCAGTATCTCCGTGACCATCCCGCTGGGATTATTTTTGAATTTAAAGTTAGTCTTTGGGGATTTTTTTTCCCCACTAAGAGAACACTAGGGTGTATAATAAATTATCTATCGCGTTGAAATGAAGCAGGAAACCGTTTTAGGAGGTTCCATCACATCAAACTCATTTGCCTCCTGTGTAAGAAAAGCTCACTCTCCAAAACTATATTTTCTAGAGGCGTTAGGATGAAATACAATTTGGGAGAGGGGAATCCAGGCTTACCAGATTCCAACTATTTTAAGAAAAAGAAATGGAGGTGATTTTTACTTGGATATCAGCAACTGTCACTAAGGTAACAGGAAGTGATGTAAATGATGTGTCGCTTCCGGAATGCATCCTTTTGTGCAATGTGTTGCATTTGGTTAATCCTGACAAAATAGGAGAGGAGTGCAAAGGATAGGCAATTGGTTTTCAAAAGCAGCTTACATGGCATTCTTCTCACATCTATCATCTTCCTGCGCTGAGCTCTGCTAACGCCTTCATCTCCTGTCCTACACCCAACCTGGGCCCCTTTTCCTGAGGCTTTTCCTGTGGGCACAGTCCCTCAGGAGTCCTAAGCAATGCGCTTCTATTGCATTGAACATACGATTTTATAACTGAAAACAAACACTAGACCAGCAAATCACAGGAAACAAAACAATCCGATCCGGAATCAGCTGTTGGAGAAAGAGGCCACTGGTTGAAAATGGAGAATGAAGAGTGAACTGTGAGTTTTAGTAGTGTCATTTGAACCCCATTCTCGAACATTCTTTAGGAGAGGACATTGCATGTGCGCCGTAGCGGTACCTGAAGAAAAAATCACATTTTAACCAACCATATGCCAATGATCCCGCCGTCACTGGAAAGAGGGCTTTAAGCACGCAGGGTCCAGGTAGTCCAGCCCCCCCAGCCTGCAGTTGCTCGGGGTCATGGCGAAGGCGGCCAGGTCTTTCTCCTCTGGATTCTGTGGCAAGGATGGGGGGGCTTCCTCTGCTGCTTCTTCAAACAAAGCCAGGTTGGGGGCGGGCGGGTCCTGCACCAGCACCAGGATGCTGCTCTCCGTCACCCTGGCCACCTTTGCGTACTCCTTGCTGGTCTTAGCAGCGCTGGGTTTCTCTGTCTGGTTGCTGTTCTCCTCTTGTTTGGGGAACAGTGACAATGCTCCGTCCTTGTTGATCTTGTGAATCTCCACGTAATCCAAGGGTTTAGCAGGGATAATGGAGGTGTCCTCCTGGGGCAGCAGCCACGGGGTGTCTGGGTCAGTCTTGGAATGGAAGCTTCCCACCCGCCTCTGCTCGGCCGCCTTCTCCTCCCCTCCAGTCTCAGTGGTTTCCAAAGACGCCTGAGCATGCTTGTCTGTTTTATCCAACACGGTGGTGGAGGAACCTGCCGTGTCCAGGGTCAGCTTACACACATCAGCGATGTTGTGGTAAGAAGATGTTGGGTTGTGCTGGTTTGGGGGCTGTGATGAAGGCCATGTTGAAGATTTGGGTCCATCAGCACAGAAACAGGGGACTCTGCCTTCCACACTGGTGCTCTGAGAGTCCCAGGTGTGGGCGCCATTCCTCTCGGGGTTCTCTGGCTCCTCAATGCCCTCAGGCATGTGGAACGTGGAGGGACTTTCCTGGGGCTCCTCATAATTGTTGGACAAAAGGGAAGGGCTGTCACAGCTGCCCTGGCCAGAGTCACTGTCGGGACCCAGGTGTGTGGGCTTCAGCCCTTGACTGGGGTGTTGTTTTGAACGGACTGACACCAGTTGCTGGTTCTCGCTGTCAACGACTTCTAACAGCTCCACCAGCAAGTCCTCACAGTCAGAGGGGAAGTCCTGGCACCCCAGGGCACTCAGCAGTTCTTCAGACTTGCCCCTCTGTTAAAACAGACACAGGAGAAATGGCTGTGAGCTTTAGAACATTCCAAACCAGCATCAAAGCGCAGCTGTGCTCACGGCCCTGGGCAGCTGGAAGCTGTAACAGTCTAGCAGTATTTCCCAAACTTTAGACATTTGCGTACCAGGCCATCTACAATCACCTCCTAGACTTCTAGTCATCTAGTATTTTTCTTTCAGACAATTCATGATTTTAACTTAGTCTCTCTCTAAGCAATAATGACCATGAGTTTAATGGGCCAGGAGAATATGCACAGATGAGAAACATTACTGTGAAAGAAGAAACCTTCACTCTGGGACTCAGAGGCTCTAAGATCTGGTTGCTGATCTCCTAACCTCCTTCACCACTTTCCAGAATCTGGAAGCACTAAGTTGCTGCTCATCATCTCCTCTTCCTACTTCTTTATTCCTTCCTTCTGCCCTTTCCTCTCCAATCCTCCTTTTCTCTCTTCTCTACTTCATTTCCCCTCTTTCTTCCACCTCTCTTCCTGCTAGTACACATTTTCTCATTCTCTTGCTCTTCCTGTCCCTCCCCTTTCTCCTTCTCCCTTGTTCTTCCTTTTCCCTTCTCTTCTTACTTTCCGCTCTTTTTCCTGATCCTCTGACTTGGGTCAGGTACTGGAGCCTAAATCTTGGCCTTTTCACTCACTAATGGGTATTGACTTTGAACAAGCTGCTCGATGGTTCTCAGTGTCCCCATTTGTAAAATGGGAATAATAGTGTCATATGGGAGGGTTCTTTTGAGGGTTGGAGGTCATGTGATTGAGAAAATAACTTTTTTGTTTGCGACACAAAAAGAAATTATTTTTTCATTAAGCTCCTGTGACTATAAGATCAAATAGTTCTTAATGTAGTTAGTTGAGATGTTCATGCTGGTTTTTAAAGGATAGTGGGGTTAAAGCACTGAATGAGGAACCCAAATTCCAGGGCCCGAGTCTCTGCTATGATATCTGCAGTCAAAGTGAATGCAGTCAAGCTAAATTCTCAGGGACTCACTTCTCACATTCTTGGACTGTTAGCCTCGCAGTGGTTAGGTCACATGATATAATGCGAGGCAATTGCTTGTGTGTGTATATATATATATATATATATATATATATATATATATATATATCGGTGTTAAACTTAAGGTCAAATTGAAACTACATATTTCAACCTGTAGAGAAACTGAAAATGTTCAAACCCATACTTTCATTCAAAGCACTTACATTTAATTCCCACTTGAATCAGCCTAAATGGGCCCTGGTAGACACCAGTCTACTGCACTGACCCAGTCTCAACTTGGGCCCAAACAGAGCGAACACTGCAGCAGGCTATTTTGTCACCATGACCTTCTGTAAAGAATGTTCAAGTGAAAGCTTGCACCAAAGTGTCATGGAGGGCAGGGGGGCGGTAGGTCCCTCTTTTGTATTAAACAAAATATTCACCTTTTTTCTAAATTGATTATTTGTACAAAATGTTCACATCTGTGCTTATGAATAGACCTGGTAAGTCTAGAAAGCATGACTGTGTGTTGTCTCATTTTCTTGGCTTTCTCTCTCTTCCCTCTGACATTTAATGTCTCCTAGGAAGTACCCTCATGCCTCACACATCTTTCTCTAAAGTGGAGGGACAGTGGGGCAAGGGTGACTGAGGCAGCCAGGCCAAACGGATGGGGACTGTGTGTGCATGTGTAAAGGTCGTTATTATAGACTGGCGAGGCAGGATACATGCTCCACCTCTGGCACTTACCTCCAGCAGATGAATATCAAGTCCTTTTATTTTTGGCCCAGGAACTGGTGGAAAGACGCAGGTCATCATTCTGTAAAATAATTCATTAGATAGAAAAAATGACTCACTTGATCACTTTGTAATTTCTAAAAGGTTAGTATGACCTATAAATAGCTGCTACACGGACTATGGTAGAGAGGAGTTAAAGCTGGGGGTGGGGGTGGGGGGGCGGGCGGTGCTACATGAAATAGACAATCAGTGGTGCAGACAATAATTATAGAGGCCAACATCAAAATCAGCTCTGGCTGACTGAGGGGCTGATTTAGAAATTAGTGGATTATTTGCACTAGTCGTTCCTCTGGATTTTAGCTGCTCTTGCCAGATTTTTTTTTTTTTTTTTTTTTTTACTATTTTCCAACTGCAAGCCTCAGTTTGATGGAAAGAGCACCAGCTTCAAATGATTTCATTCTGCAACTTTTGCTGGTATTGACAAGATTTTCTTATGGGTAACATACTGAAGCTAATGGCTAAAATCAGGCGCTTCAGTTATCTGTAAGTTCCATCATCTCGCTTTCGCCTTTAAAAAAAAATCATTATCCCATAAACCATGGTTGGGAGGAAGGTTGATAGACAATGAAGTACCTATAGCCCTTCAAAGCCACTGCCCAGACCATAATCAGACAGACGACAACAGAAAGCACAGCCACAAAGATCCACACGGTGGTGTCTGTATTGGTGGAATCTAAAAAGAAACAGCCAGAAAGCTCTCATCACATACAGCATCATTAAATATGAGCGAACAAACAAAACTAATGAATGAAACTTTTGAAGGTAAGTCCCCTCCCCCCTCACTTCCTACACCTCTTTTGATTTGGACAGCAAGCATAAGGTTAATGCTGGGTTAATTTTTCCAATATTATTTCATTTCAATATGTTCCATGTATTTTTATAGTAATCTATACTTTTAAAATTCTTTTACATGTTATTTTATTTGCTACTTGAAGAGTAAAGCCAAGGTCACTTGGTCAGTTGCAGTAATAATAAAAGGTAACACTTAAGTTCTTACTAAAAGACATCCACAGTGTGAAGCTCTTTACATACTAGTACATTGCCTTGCATGCAAAGATGAGGCTCTAAAGTGTGATTTACTTGTTAGCATGTAACTGTAAAGTTGTAGTCTGGGATTTGAATCCAGGCCTTCTGCATGTAGACCCTGTGCTTTTATGCAGGAAGAGCCAGGGCTGGCCAGGCTGCATGGACATCTTATGACCCATAGCTCTTTCCAGTACGACAAACCAGTGCAAGTTCTGATACTCTGGCCAGGCAAGTTGTCACAGGTACTAGGCTTTGTCACTTGGTTCTGGGCAAGACTTACAACTTCACCTTTTAATTCTTAATGGCAATTGTATTCTCTCTGAATACCTCAGAGGGTTGGGAGGACCAAACAAGGGAAGGACTCTGTAAACCATAAAGTACTTTGGAAATGCAAGATGAATCGTTCTCTTGTGAAATACAAGGCACCACGTTTAATGACACTGTTAGAATCGCGGGCCTCTCACTTACTGTGCCATAACTGTGTCAACATGGAATCGACATGAGAGACTGAAAATCAGTTCAGCTCAGGCCCTTACGATGGGAAACCACCTTACAAATTCTGAAAGAACTAGATGATGACCTTGACCGAATGACAAGGATGGGCAGAGCGGGAAGGCAGAATGACCATCAAGCCCTCTGACACACACCAAGCCCATGTCTGCAGCTTTAGAAACTGGTCCTCACCAACAGTGACCCCAAACACTGCTACACTTCCAAGTGTCTTTGTTTTGGGTAGAGGAACGATAGTCATACCTCTACTCATTCTTCTTACTAAGGCTGAAAATAGTTTCTCTATTAGTAGTGATGACACCCACATTTACTATACCCATTCTATTCTAAAAATATTTAAGGATATAAGCAAAACATGGCCAAGACACTCACCATCAGGTATCTCAATGGAGCCTTCTGGGCCCCACTCACTCCAAAATCCATGGTCTGGCTTGCAGCGAACCTGGACAAGGTATTTCTTTCCCGGATGTAAGCTGAGAATCTTAAACTGAGTTTGCTGCCCAGCAAAATGAACCTGAGGAGGAGCAAGGAAAACAGAAGTCACTCTGACTTGTGTTCTGAAGAAACAGACTTTTCCCTTAGAGAAGAAACTATTGGAGGAGTGAGGCCAGACAATCAGACTTAGTAGATATCTTGCTCTCACCATTCCACCTTCTCAGCCCATCCCTTTTCACTCCGAAACATTGTTTACACCAAAATTAACAGGTTTTCTACCTCTCCATTTGGAACTCTATTTCAGAAAGACAAATATTCTGCACCCTCCCCACTGCCTTCAAAATTCTACTTTACAGAAGGTAACCAGTTAATAACATCGTAAAATAGTTATTTTGTGAACCCCAATGAAGTAATTGATTCAAGGATCATTCAAGTAAAGCCACTAGGTGGAAGAGAAATGGGATGTATCTTGACGCAAGAGTGCACAAATTAAATGTGACCTTATAATTCAGGCAGCAGGTTGGCCCCTAACCCAGGGGTCAGTTTTAGCATCAATTATGACGTCAATTAGGTGGTTTATATCCCCTGACACGATGTGATAGGAAGTAATATAATGTCACCTCTGAAGTACTCTTGCCCCAAATTGTCCAACCCGAGTCTAATCAATTCTTCTGATCAAATGTCTGGTTACAGGAAATGTAGGGGCAGAGAAATTAGCAAAATGACCTCACAAAGAACTAATCAGATTAATGCAAAAGAGAGAGCTTTCGATGGGATGAAGAGCCTGGTCTTCTGAGCACACCGAGACTGAAGGCACGTAACTAATGACCAGTCACATGCACTGTGCTGGATGGATGCTGGGCTGGACAAACTAGCTGTTAAAGACATTTTTTTGAAGCAATTGGGGGAACTAAAATACAGACAGGCTATTTCAATTAAAAATTTTAGTTAATTTTCAATGTCCGATTTTCTTATTTTAGCGATGTTTAAAAATGTTCCCTTTCTGAAAGAGACAATCTAAAGCAGTGGTTGCCAACCATTCAGACCTCATGACCACCAGTGGTCTGCAGACCACCACCGGTTGCCGTCCGCTGACATCATGTACTTAGAGTGGAATATCATAATGCCTATAATTTATTGTATTATTTATTATTTTTAAAACATTTATTTGAGAGGCAGAGAGAGAGAGAGAACATTGATTTTGTTGTTCTACTTATTCGTGCATTCATTGGTTGCTTCTTGTATGTGTCCTACCTGGGGATTGGACCCACAATTTTGGCATATCGGGACGACACGCCAACCAACCAAGCTACCCGGCCAGGGCCTCTGTATTATTTCTTTACATTAAAATAATCTGAAGTGAATAAAAATGCTACTGGCCATTGACTGGTTACACTGAGATTTTCCCCTCCCACTCAGTGCCGTTGAAGTACTCCCATAGGTGTCTAGATCTAGGATATCCTGAAGGAGGTGGTTTGGAAACCTGGTGGAAAAGACTGTCCAGTGCAAAGAAGGGATGAGCCCTGGGAGAGCTGAGAAGATGCACCCCATCAACCCCAAGGGAGGGGGGAAGGCCCTTCCACTTCAGCGTCAGGAGGGCAACCACATGATGCCCAGGAGTTAGGAGGAATGACCTGTTCCCCGTAGCAAGGGTTTAATCTTTGTCAAAGGACATGGTTCCTTCCAAATGCTCGCGGTTGACTCACCTCCCACTCATTTTGTTTCTCAGGCTTTAATCGGATTTCGTATTGTAGTGTGAGCCAACCAGACCTTACGTCGACCTGGGCAGGTGGAAACCATTTTAACCACAGGTATGGTTTTTGGTCTTCTTGATGTTTTACTTCCAAAATCAGGTTCCTCGGAGGGTCTGGTTCAACTGAAAATAGGAAAGAAATCCCGTATTTAGTAAAAGGGGTATTTGACTTCCTGTTTCACTCCGCCCTGCTGATGAGACACCTTGTATTTGATGTCAGGTGCTGGTCAGCAAAGTTGAGCAAGGGAGATGTGTAGAGTGCAAGGTTTCAGGAGGCACAAATGGCCAACAAGCCCATGAAAGGCCCTCAGTGTCATCAGTCATTTGGGAAATGCAAATCAAAATCACAACGAGATACCATTTCATCCCCACTTAGGATGGTGGAAATTCAAGAAATGAAAAATAACCAGTGAGAGTGTTGGAGACATTCCCTCATACACTGCTGTGGGAATATGAAATGGTGCAATGCTGTGGAAAAAGTCTGGAACTTACTCAAAAGGTTAAATATTAAGTCACGTCACCCATCAATTTCATGTCCTAGCCAACATATCAAAAGAAATGAAGGCAGGTGTTCAAACAGAAACTCATCTATGAATGTTCACAGCAGCACTATTCACAACAGCCAATGGGTGAAAGCAACCCAATTGTCCATCAACTGATGAATGGCTAACCAATATCCATAGAATGAAACATTATTCAGCCATAAAGAGGAAGGCAGGATGTACTGATACAGGCTACCACATGGATGAATCTTGAGAACATTACACTACGTGAAAGAAGTCAGACACAAAGGCCACCTACGATATGACTCCATATATATATAACATATCCAGAATACGCAAATCTGTAGAGAAAGGATGTAGATTAGTGGGGCTGTAGCAAGGGGGAAAATCTGGAGTAACTACTTAATGGGTATTTGGCATCATGAAAGTATTCTGGAACTAGATAATGGTGATTGTTGCATAACATTGAGAATAAACTAATACCAAGCACTAAATTGCATACTTTAAAATGGTTGAAATGGTGAATTTTATGTTACGTGTATATTACCATATTTAAAAAATTAAGGAGGCACTTACTCTCATATTCCTTCAAGTACAAGTCTGTGAGTGCCTCATTAAGAGATGCCTAGAACGCTGGCTTGCCTTATCCTAGTCGCAGTCTTGCTAGTTAGTAATACTTTCTTCATTTATTACCTGCTTAGTCCACTCTCCACACCAGATGGCATAAGAGTGAATGTAGCTATAGTGTACTTGACATTACAACCTACAAAAGGAACGTTAGAAAATTTGCCACTCATCCTAATGCTTCTATGTTACTAAGTAAATACCTAAGAAAGATTATTTTATATGCACTCACTAAACAAATATCAGTTATTTAATGTAAGTGTTAAGTTAAACTCAATTCTGAGAAATGCCTCTGATCAAAAACAAAGTATTGTGCAGAAGTTCATGTAAAATGTCTAGGCGAATTCTTTAAAGCAGTTTCTCACCCTCAGCCTCACTTGTGTTTTGGATCAGGTAATTCTTGGTTGTGGGGGCCATCCTGAGCATTGTGGCATGCTTGGCAGCTTTGCTGGTCTCTGCCTACTAGATATCAGTAACACCCTCGTCTCCCCTCCTTGGGCTATGATAATAAAAGAATGTCTCCTGCCATTGCCAAATATCTGTGGGAGGCAAAATAGACCCTAGCTGAGAATCACTGCTTTCAAGTGATACAGCGTCACTCAATTTAGAACCTTTCTTGCTTTCACTGTTTTGCTCTCAAATACTAGTTAAGTCTTTGAAGGCAGCACAATTCAACAAAGAACCACAAAGAAGAAGTTATTTGGCATTTAGCCTCTTAAAGACTTCATATCTCAAGTAAATGTATAGGACTGAAGTTTATTGTATTCAGACTTGTCAGTGGGGTTACCTTTTGGATTTTCCTGAACTAAGGTTCAATTCACTCTCTGCCTCCGTGCTCATTGCAATGATTTTCTGGGGGCAGAAAACACTCAAATGTGAGCCAGCTGGTGTTATCAGCCACTGATAACATGACAAGGCAATGACACGCAAGCGCATATTTGAGATTTCCAGCCTAATTTTCCTTGTTGGGTGGCGTTAGGAAAATCTTAGGTAACCTTGAATCTAATCCTTCTCCCTAGATTATTATCAAAGATGAGGGCTGACCCCAGTCCTGGCTAACCCATGTCTTGTCCTGAGATTCCCTTTGTCATCCCTGCTAAACCACAGAGGCCACTACAGTGATGCCTTCTTGCCCTGCAGCTCCATGTGGATCATGCAAAGCAAGAAACAGCCCTTGGGTTGACTTTGTTTTGCTTTGCTAATGGGGTCTGCAGACCTTGTCCGTGTGGTTGTGGCCTCCAGCCTGCTGTTCAAGTAACACGCTTTCCTCCGCAAATTCTTTATTTGTGAAAGAGTTCCAGTTGCTAAGAAGTATGTGTTCACTGAGATTTGATTTGGGCAAAGCAACTGGAGCTGGTTCTGTGGGTGTAGAAGCAGATGAACTCCAAGAGCTGCTACTCTGGTGAGCAGCTCTGTCCTCCAGGGGAAGAGAGAACAGAAGTTGCAGCTTGCCGAGAGGGTGGGGGGGATGACATTGATTGCAGGAGGAGAGCTGGAGGGAAGGATTGATAAGGGGAGCACAAATAGAACACTCGTGTTGGGTGCAAGGGGATGGGAAGTAAGGTCAAAAGGAAGAAGAGAAACACAGGGACCCCCAAAATTGTCATGAATGATTCAATAAAAATTCTCAGTTGGCGTGAATTTTCTCATTTTCTTTCCGGTGATTCATCCATAAGCCAGGAAGACTCACATGAAGTTTGACTATTGGTGGGTCTGTAACGGAGTAAGAAATTCCTCACCCATCCCCTTACCTATGTAAGTCACATCCACATAGTGTGGATCCGAGGAATTGCTTCCCATCTGGTTCGTGGCCTTTACTGTGATGACGTATATTGTCCAAATAGAGGTGTGCTTCTTGTCAAAATAACAGGAGTTGGGGCCACTGCTTTTGTAGTCTGGACATTCATAGGTGAATGAATTTCTGCAACATATTACATACGAGGAGTGAGGAGGGAAGTGGTAAAAAGAGTCTAGTTTTTTCTTAATAGATCAATACCGCTGGATTTGGGAGATCCGTGCGGAAGAATGGCACCCCCAAGCTTTGCGCCCTGGGAGTGAGATGGGAGAGAATGCTGGGGGAGGGGTGGAAGTGTCACTTCAGAGCTTGCTGACTCTGCTTCTCACCAACCCTTCCTTTCCATAGTGTTTTGTGGGCTTTGTGACATATGCCCCCTGCCAATATACTACATGCTGGAACTTTCAACAGCCAAGGCATCACCATGCCCACGGTCCCGCCCCTGGGTCATCTTAGGAAACGGGGACCTACCCCACACATAACACTCAGGGGACATGCATATGCAGCATTCATTGCACATGTATATTGAATTGCATTTCACTTAAAAAAGGTGCAAGAGAATAAAAGCTGATGCCAGCATATTTCAGAATGCACCAAGTCAGCAACAGTGACATGGCTGAAGAAAGGTATTTCAGGACCAAGAGGCTCATCAGTCTGTTCTCCTGAGCCTTGGGGGCCTCAACGCAAGACGCTCCCCACAGGTTTGGAGGAGTGTCCCGTTCGGGTTGCCAGTGGAGCTCCTGGATGGGGGACGTGACACCCTGTGGGCCCCAGAAGGGCTAACAGCTCTATGTACACAGAGTGCAGGCACCAGGCGGTGGGCCAGCTGCTGCTACTGGTAAGTGGTGCTTCCCTGGGGAAGGAGACGGCTCTGCCTGGATTTCCAGGAGGCTCTCGCTGAGGGGTAACAAAATCCTCACCCACATATAACCTCTTTCAGTCCGCACTGCAACCTGGGATCCAAATACACCCTCTGGGAGGTCAAGGATCTGGGCTTAGCAATGTCCTAAGGGAAAACCCTAACCTTTCTATAGGGCTCTTAATTTTCTTGGACACAACACTAGTTTGAAAAGCTAATGTCCCATGATTGTCTTTTTATGTTGCACAAGTAATTATTACTACAAAAATTATAAATCGCACCAGGGCTACAGATATGCATTTGAAATGAACTAACACTCAGCCAACACTTATAGGGAAGCTTGGGCTGCAGCCTACGTCTGGGACAGGCAATTGGCAACATTGCTATTATAGTCTCTCCTTATCCATGGGGATCTGTCCTAAGACCCAAAGTAGATGCCTAGAATGCAGGGGAGTATCAAACCACATATATACTATTTTTTTTCTATACATACATACATACCTATGATAAAGTTTAATTTTATAAATTAGGTACAGAAAGAGATTAACAACAATAACTAATATTAAAGTAGAACAATTATAACAATATTCTGTAATAAAAGTTATATGAATGTTCTCTCTCTCTCAAAATACCATATGCTACTGTACTCACCTTTCTCCTGATGAAGTGAGGTGATACAGGCTGATGCGATGAGATGAAGTAAGGAGGACACAGGCATGTGACGTAGCACTAGGCTACTATCAGGCTACTTGATGGATCTGATAACCCCAGTGACTAACAGGCAGGTAGCTACAGGGCCTGGATACGCTGGACAAAGGGATGACTCACCTCCCAGGTGGGATGAAGCAGGATAGTGTGAAATTTCATCACGTGACTCAGAATGGCATGAAATTTAAAACTTAGGAACTGCTGTTTATTTTTTGGAATTGTCCATTTAATATGTTTGGACTGTGGCTGATCACCAGTCACTAACACCCCGGAAAGCAAAACTCCGAATAAGGGGACACTAGGTGGTATTGCTGAGGTGGCGGATGAGCTGATGCACACTGAGAGAGCGCTTTAAGGACATGAAGAGGAGAATGTGGACATGGAAGGAAGAGCCTTGTTAGCGCCCACCGGGGGCCGTGCGGGAGTTCTCACTCAGAAGCAGCCCCGGTGGCCTGGAGAGCAGGAGTACTCACCCTTCCTTGTGGTAGGTGAGCGTGTAGTTGGTGGGAAGTCCTCCGTCGGGCCCCGGCTTCCACCAGCACGAGAAGGTCTCCTTCTCGGTGGAGCGACATTTGGAGATCTCAGGCTTCCCAGGAGGCGACTGTCCTAGAAAAAGCCAGAAGCCACTGGAATCAAGCTCAAGGTCCACTCAAGCATTCGATCATCCTGCTGGTGACAAAAGCAGGTTTAGGGGACCCTGCCAGTGATGAGGTCTTGGGATGAAGAGGCCTAGGGGTGGGGGGCTCAGAAATGCCAAAGTGTTAGCATCTAACAACCCTCCTCCATGGGCTGCCCCTTGTTGGCAGGATGTAGAGAGAGACAGAGAGAGAGAGAGAGAGAGAGAGAGAGAGAGAGAGAGAGAGATAACAGAGAGAGAGAGAGGAAGAAAGAGGAAGGGAGAGAGCGTGAGAAAGAGAGACAGCTTTGCAGTGGAAATGGAGAGGTGGTGGTGGTGGTGGTGGTGGTGGTGGTGGTGTGTGTACTGTGTGCAATGGAGATAATGGCAACCTAGGATCAAGGGACAAACTGTAAAATTCTAACAGAGAGTGAGCATCAGGAGTAGGATGGGCTGAGGAGTGTGCAGCCCTTCTGTAAGCCCATGGCATGAGGGTGGCGGTAAAATGAATTCTCCCCCTTTGCTGGCACAGTGCTCTCTGGCACTTGTCACTCTGCTCATTGATCTACATCTTTCGGCCATTTTCTCCCAAGGAACTTTTGTGTTTCACTATGTCACTGGTGCTCCTCCCTCAGCTTCCTTCTGTCCCCCTTCTACCTCCCCCCACTTCCCGCCTCCTTTCCTTCCTTTCCCCTTCATTTTCCTTAATTCCATTCTGCTTTGACCTGTGACCCAGTCTCACTGTACATCTCCCCATTGTCCCCACCCCCATTTCTGAATCCTGGTTTCCAGTGTCTTTTTCTTTTACTTTCCCCCTCTCTCCTTAAGTCTTTATGTGGCGAGGGACAAAGGACTTCCTTGTAATGTTATGGCTTGTGGGAGGCAGGAACCATGGAGGGAAGTTGGGGAGTGGGGAGCTGGTCTCCTAGTTCGGACCTACCATGATGACTGCCCAGTCCCAGCTGGAAGCTAGAAGGTCTGAAAGAGGTGACATGGAAGATACAAGGGAACAGAATGTTTTAGTTGCCTAAGTCCCGAAGTTCTTAGTGAGCTGGCCCCTCCTCTCTTCCTTATCTGTCAGGTCCCAGAGGGAATGGGTGGCCCTGAGAGTTGGCCCTGATGCTGGGCTGGGAGGTACACGCCCCATGTGACCCCCGTCTGTCTCCCTTTTCACTGAGCTGGAAGCCTGCATGCTTAGTTTGGAGTCAGGAGCTGGAAGGAGAGCTGTCAGGTGCGGGTCTCAGCCAGGGGGGCAGGGATTCTCTCTCTTTTCTCTCACACTCGTCTCCTCACCCCTCATGCTGGTTCCTGAGTCAGAACTTCTAGCTGAGCAGTGGATCCAAAAGATGGGGTGAGGGGGCACCAGGCAACACTGGTCAGAAAGAAGGATTTAGTGAATGGTATTTCGCAGGCTGGGCTGAGGCTGCCAGGCGGATGGTCGGCTGAGCTGGCAGAGCCCACTGCAGCCCAAGCCCCCCAAATGGCCCCCCAGCCCGCCTGGCACTCCTGCTGCCCATGGCTGTCACACTGCTCGTCCCCTCGGGCAATTTCGCAGGCTGATGCGAGGGCTTGGGTTTTGCTTGGTTCTCATCATGGCTGGGGAGGAGTGTGTGAAGTAGAAAGAAAAGTTTGTTAAAAAAAATCCCAAGCCCAGTGGCTCAGAAATGAACAGACAGGCCACTGCTGCTGATCTGAGCTCTTAGTGTTTCCCCTGGATTCTACCCATCTCTGTTTCCCTTTGCTCTCTCTCTGAAAGTCTCTTCCACATTTTACTGCTGCTAGCAGTACCTCTAGAAACTCAATAGAGAATAGTAAAGTTATCAAATGTTCCCCACTATAGAGGAGACAGTGAAAATGGACGGACTGTCTCCTTACCTCCATCAAGTGCACACAGACCCAGGGACAGCCACGTAGGCACCTACACATGGACTCACATGCGGGCCCACACACGGGTCCACGGAGCCCGCATCAGAAACACATGCCACACCCCACACGGAAGTATATGCAAGTGGATGCTTAGAGAAGTACACACCGGTACTCACTCAGAAATATACCCACATACAGAGCTGCACATGCAGATGGACACCCACACAGGTACACACAGAGAAGCAGTTGCAATCAGGCACATATGGAGAAGTTAATACACACACAAGTATACCCCAAAGTACACACACTCAGAAGTACGAAGGGCAGACACGCAGGCGCGCAGTCCGGTGTAGCTGTGAACTCATTTGCCCCATTAGCACAGGTGGTAGAGTTGGCTGCACCCATTTGCCGCCAGGCAACAACAATCCCTCTTTTCTCTTTACAACTTTTCAAAGATTTTTCACAGACAGCATTTCATTTGAGGTGGAGGCACCGTTACTCCTCAAGTTGAAAAGGTGGGAAACCCACAGCGATTAGGTTACTGACAAAACCCGGTGGCAGGTCTGGTCCGGGGTGCGGAGCCGCTTCGCTGCACCCCCGTGATGAAGATGCAAGTCCACACGGAGACAAGCTTTGCACAAATAGTTTGCATTCATGAATGGTGCCAAATACACTGCAAACAATGTCCTGGCAGCACATTTCATTTCTCATAACTGCACGGCAAGAGGACCGCGAGGACTCTCCACCCTCCCAGCATCCCCCGTCCCCTCCGCCACGAAAGGGAGCAGGGCGGCCCTTACTTACCGTTCAAAAGACGGACGTGGAGGAAAAGGAGCAAAACACAAACACACGTGGACAGCGTCTCTCCCGTCATGTTGGCTGCCTTCCGTGTCCGCGGGAGGGAGTCAGAAGCTCACTGGAAGAGAGGGCGGCGGGCCAGCTTTTAGAGAGGACAGTGTGGTCGGCACAGACACCCCTTGATTCTGGGTGTTTGCAAAGGACTCCCGCTCCCTGCTTTCTGTGAGGGACAAGCCGGGAGGGAAGGAATGTGGGGAGAGGAACATGCTCCGATGGCTTGGCTGGGAGGCAGCTATGTGCACACACGGGGGAAATCCCACCAGCAGAGGTCATCAGATGACAGCGTTCAAGGGCAGCCCTGGCAGTGGGCTCCTTCTGCACACCCCAAAGCAAACTGCTCTCTCCCAGCCTGCAGCCACCTAAGAGCACATCGCCCTGTGTGTGTGCTAAGGGACACGGTGCCCCACCAGGGAACTGTTCTGGGAGGGCTTCGCTCTGCCAGCCAAAAGCAAAGCAGTGGCCTCATTGATGCCACACAGTTAGTTGGGGCCGGGAGGAGGGGAGGGGGGATTTCCCCTGGAGGTGCAGGCTGAGAAGGATCTGGAAATCTTGGCTATAGGCATAGCCATGAACCACAGAGTGAACTTTGGTGAACTTCCATGTGGTTTCTCTCTCCCCTTTGGAAAAGCCCCATAAACAAGAAATGACAAACCCAGTAATAATTCAAGTCCCTTGGGTGCCGAGTGTTAAGTAAGATTGAACCTGTAGGGTTGAGAGTTTCAAGAAATTTATTGTTAATATTATTTTTACCCTTGGAACCAGTTTCAGGGCCTCTAATTGCTCTTTTCTTTAGACTCCACGCAACTCTCAGAAAACAACAGAGTGGATGAACCGAGTGCGAATGCTTGGGAAAACACAGCCTACGGTTTCCTTAAAAATAATTTTTGTTTTTTTTTAAATCAAGGGAAGATACCCAGGGGCAAGGCTGCTCATCTTGGGACATTTGAAATGACTGAGTGTTTTCTGATTAGCCCAAGAGACCAGCCTTTGCCCATTTCTCCTGTCAGAGGGCAGTTCCCCATTTGCCAGCTGGACACTCCCTAACGGGCTTCCGGAAAGCTTTGTCCACCTGCTCCCATTCCCCCACATTCTCAGAAATGAAGTCTTAGTGGCAATAGAGGGTTGGGGTACATAGGGTGTCATCAGTGACTCTCTTACATTGGGGCTCTGGGAAGTAGCCAGTTTGCTTTTCCTGGGGGACCTGCTAGTCACACTTCCACTCCCAGACTTTACATTCTAAACTGCCTGGTCCATCTAACTCCTCAGAATCATCTACGGAAATCAAGCTGTTAAAGGCTCCGAATGGGCTTATGCATGGAGCACTTACTATGGGCTGCACACTGTGCTAAGCACCCGAATTACTTAACTCTCATTTGACCCTCACATAGGCCCACCAGTAGCCCCTTTAACGGATGAGGAAGTACAGAGCAGTTAGTAAACTGTCACATGTCACCAGGAGAGGGAATCTGAGGAATCATCCCGATTTGCAGATGGTCTGTGATCGCCGGTGTGATCATTCCCCCTTCTGTGGGGAGAGACAACGGAGACAACAGCAGCTGACCCACCAAGTCGGGGGCAGCACGGGGTCAGGAGGGCCAGGGCCCAGAGAGGTCATCGCAGTTACCCCCCCCCCCCCACTGGTGCCTGGGCATCTCAAACACTTGACTGCCACTAACCCGGCTTGTTTAGGGCCCCGTGGCCTTAGACAAGTTCTCTGTCCTGGAGTTCTGGTGATCTTAGCTGGGCTTGGGGATGGAGAGTCCTTCCACGGCTGACGAAGTCCTAGAATGTGCTTTTATTGAGAGTTCCCTGCTCGTTGGGCCATTGCATCAAAATGCTTGAGAGCGACAGGGTATAAAGCACACCTACGGGTGAGGCCACGTGCTATCCAGACTTCTCCTCAGAACTGGGACTCCACAGATTTTGCAAAAAAAAAAAAAAAATGCCTGGGTAGGGAACAGGACAGGGGCAGCAAGAGCACATGCTGTCATTGCTTATACTTTCTGGTGCACTGATCCAGGCTCAAAGAAACTCTCCTGAGACAGTTTTCATATAAAAATGCTTTCAGAAAGTATTTTCTGAACTAAAAAGAAACCATTTTTTTTCTCCTCTAGGACTTCCTGACTATCCTGCAGTTTGGTTACTAGCCATGCGCACTTTCTGATGCCTTGAAACACCCGAGCCAGGGAAGTAGACGTATGCATCGTGGTGTCATTATTGTGTTTCAATAACGATTTCCCCACTCATTCCACATCTTGCTCTCCAGCAGGACAAACAGAGTCGGGTACGTAAATCTTCAGAGAGAAAGGTAATCACAGCTGCTCACTCCTACGCTGAATGTGAGTCCTGATCACACCGGCTGGCTTTTCCCAGCGCTAGGCCCACCTCCGCTGGCAATGACCATGTGTTATGGCTGACGGACACTAGGCTGGAGATAAACTTGGTGTCTGCCTCTCTAAGTCCACCCTCCCATCGCAAACAGGACCTTGATCAAGATTATTCATCCCAGTTGGAGTGGAACACCTAAGTTTTAGTGACAGTGAATGGCAAATGGCTCCAAATAGTTGGAGTCCGATTAGGAAAAAATCAGCCCCACACCTCTGCCCCAGGCCAATTATCTTGGCTTCACTCCTCACTAGCTCCCTGGGTGTGACTACGGTTTGGAAATGGAAGATTTGGAATCAAAGAGCAGGTTTGTAACAAGTCAGCCGCTCCCACACCTTGCCCATGACCAGCTGCCTGGCTTCCTCGCTTCTGAATCCTCACGGACCCTCCCATCTTTAGCCTCTTCCCATTATCTTGCTCAGACATGCCTTTCCACCTGCTATGACCCCTCAGACGCCCCTTCTTTCTCAGTGCTGAGCCTGTTCAGACCCTCTCTTTCCAAAAGCTTTCCTTCACTGCCCTCTTTCATTAAGCCATGTGTCTTCACCCAGAACAAGAGTTGAGAAAAAAATCTGGCAATTTTTGCCCTGGTCGCTTGCTGTTCTGAGAAATAAGAGCCACAG
>PVJC01020496.1:0-29132 GCA_004026665.1 Murina feae
AGCCATGGAGCTAGAGCAAACCAAAGGCTTCTGTTGCAACTGCCTGCCTAGGCTGGCTGAGCCTCTGCTCACAGCCACGCCCACCAGCCAATCAGAGCGGCTGTATGCAAATTAACCCAGCCAAGATGGAGGCTGGCAGGGCGGCTCTGCACTGGGAGCCTCCACGGCCGGCCGGCATAGCTGTGCCAGGTGTGTCAGCGCAGTGGGAGGAGGGGTCTGGCCTGGGGCCTCCTCGGGGCGTCCAGGAGCAGCTGTCCTGGGTCTGCCTCCTAGCTCCGCCCCCGGGAGCCTCCGAGGAGTATCCAGGAGCGCCTGTCCTGGGTCCACTGCCTGGCTCCACCCCCTGGAGGCCTCCCCGGGGCATGCAAGAGCACGGGGTCTCTGCAGGGTGTGCAGGAGGAGCCGTCCTGGGTCTGCTGCCTGGCTTTGCCCCCCGGGGACCTCTGCGGGACATCCAGGAACACCTATCCTGGGTCCACTGCCTGGCTCTGCCCTGGGGGCCTCCGCAGGGTGTCCAGGAACACCCGTCCAGGGTCTGCTACCTTCATCCGCCCCCCAGGGGCCTCCACAGGGCATGTGGGAGCATCTGCTGCACAGTGCGGAGAATCCGAAGGCAGTTCACTGCCCAGCTCCACCCCGGGTGTGTTTGCTCAGCAGCAGGGCCCCACCGAGGGATTCTGCACCAGTGTCCGCCCCTGGCTTGCCACCCAACTCTGCGCCAGGTGTGTCCCCTCAGCGGTGTGGGCCCACCAGGCGTGTGCAATCGTGGGCCCTCCAGTAGGAAATGTCCAGGCCTGCACTCACCAGCCTTCCCACCCCCCTGAAGGGGCTGTGGGCAGCCTGAAAATGGCTCTCAGCCCCTCACCCAGGCTGGCCAGGCATGCCAGCAGGTGGACATCCCCCCCGAGGTGTCCCAGACTGCAAGAGGGCACAGGCTGGGCTGAGGGACCCCCACCCCCTGAGTGCACAAATTTTTGTGCACCGGGCCCCTAGTTTTTAATAAGCTAGAGGGGATCGAGACTCTCCAGGAAGGGAACATAGTATGAAACATTACCCAAATGCATTGCTCAGGGGACATATTCTAGGAACATGTTCTGACTTAGACAGTATCCCAACATTCGCTGTGATCCCATTCCCAATTCTTTCCCTCGTGGAAGGTGCTGAGAATTTTCCTGATGATCCTGCTTCTGAAATATTTAAGTGTCAGGCAAATGTGACATAAAGGTCGAAAGTAAGCCATCCATCATAAGTATGTAGTTCTTACCCTACAAACTAATGAGTGAATTCACTGGCCTGAGAGTCCAGGAATTGGGGTTCCTGTTTTGAGTTATGCCTCAGTTTCTCCCATTTGAGGATGTGTAGCTGAGGCCACTGAAGAAAGTCTCAAGGACTGTGTGCAGCTCCAATCCTCTAGCGGTGTTAGAATTCAGAAAGAAGCTGTCAAATTTTATGGCATTTCAATTGCAGCAATTCTTCTTAAACCTCCAACTCTCCCATTTATGACCATTCCTATCTGACATTTGGCGTGCTTTAGACATTCCAATACCATCTTAGCATCTTTTTAGCTGAAAAGCAAATTCCTCTGGACAACTTTAATTGTCTGTTTCTGTTCAGAGCAAAATAAAGTAAAATCTGGACTAAAAAAGTCTCTGGCCAAAGGCCCCAGTGACTGAATCCCCTGATGCTGTTTTTTCCATAACAGATTTCAATAGGTGTATCATGCCTCCTGGTTGTCAACTGTGACTTTGCCTGAAGACCACTCAGCTGGCTAGAGTTAGGTCCATGTGTGACAGGACTGGTCATGCAGATACCTCCACTGCTCCTCTCAGGGTCCACAGAGGAGCTTTGTGGCTTTTTACTTTCAGGAATGCTGAGGACTGTTTGGGTACCTTCTCAGAGGTGAACTGGCCTGTGAGATTGTCCCTGCTCAGATGTTGTAGTGTCCTAATTTGGAACCTACGTACCGAGCACTGGTGTGCAGAGATGAGACTGTAAGCGCATGAGCCTCAGGGTCAGGGAGACCTGGATTCCAAGCTTGTCTCAGCTCCCTACAGGTGGAATTATCTTAATGATGCTCATATGTCTTTGCAAGCTTTGGTGGACAGGGAATGAGTGTTCTGGAATCCTCGAATGCTAAGGGCAGATATTTTTTTTCCAGGAGGTCAAAGAATTGACTTTGCTCCCTCTATCCATTACCTCTGGTGAGGACATGGCCTTGTCAAGGCTATGGTTTGTCAGTGAAAGTTAGTTTGCAATTCTGATGTGCACTTTGAGTACATAGAAATCAAGGATTGTAATAAGAAGGAGACTTTTCAAATCTGGTGCATGTACTAGTAAATGTATATGTTTCAGAGACACTGGGGCCAAACGGAGACATGTTTAAATGGCCCCTGTTCTATGTGGCCACCTTGATTCCAATAGGATTCTGTATCCTTACTAAATAAATTAGTTACATCATGGAGGAGGGAGGAAGAAAAAGAGAGAAAGAAAGATTAAATAGAGATGGAGATACCAAAAGGGAGGGAGTGAGGGCGGGAGAGAGGAGGGAGAATGAGAGAGAGATTTTCTCACAAATCCATAACCCACTTCAAATGCTCAACTTATACATGGGAATATGAATACACATGATAATCCACATATAACTAGGGCCATGTGTGGTCTGTCTTACATACTGGGTCATTTTTATCAGAGAATATGATTGAAAACAAGCAAAGCTTTGCTCATATTATTGAGAAAATGACAAAGGGGATAAATTCCAAGTCCCTACCTATTTCTTAAAACTTCTCTATTTCTCTATCTCAGTCTCTTTCATGCTTAAGAATAATTCCTTACAGAACTGTCTTTCCCATTTCTTTTACTGCCCCAAATGCTTCTTGATACACAAGCTAGGAAGCTCTGCCTTTCCACTTCTCTTTCTGCCTTAGTATTTTAAAACTTATTTTTATATATCAAACTAGTGGCCCGGTGCATGAAATTCATGCACAGGAGGGGGAAGGGGTGTCCCTCAGCCTGGCCTGCACCCTCTCAATTTGGGACCCCTTGGGATAACCGGCAGTTGGACATCCCTCTCACAATCCAGAACCACTGGCTCCTAATTGCTCACCTGCCTGCCTGATTGCCTTTAACTGCTTCTGCCTGCCAGCCTGATCATCCCTAACTGCTCCCCTGCTGGTTTGATTGCCTCTAACAATCTCTGCCTCAGCCCCACACCCTGGACCCAGGATTCCCTCCTCCAGCTGACTACAGGCACCTGGGACCTGGGCTTCCCTCCCTCTGGTCAGTCATAGGCACATGGGACCCTGGCCAGCTTTGCCCAGGCCAGCTGCAACCACAGTGGATGGTGGGCAGGTGGCTTTGCCCAGGCTGCAGCACAGGTGCTGGCACCTGGGATCACAGGGTGGGTGGCTTCTCTGTCTCCCAGGTCGCAGCCAGCCACAGGCACTGGTGCCCAGGACTGCCAGCAGGTGTCTTCGCCTGGGCCCAGCTTTGTCAGGAAGGATGTGCGGATGATGGTCCGGAAGACATGCAGTCTAATCAGCATATTACCCTTTTATTAGAATAGATCATGGTGTGTTTTTTCTTGCCATCATTAACCATAGTAACTGTTGCTTATGTATTAAAGTCCTATTCCTGCTAAGTCTAGAAGCAGCCTCAGAATCCTTCTCACTATTCATCTTAAGTCTGATGCTTGAGTTGATCAGAATTAATACCTGAGGTGAAGCCTTTTACTGCAAATGTATCTGAGAATGTATGGTATCCTCTCTGTTTTATGATCCAGCTAATAATACATTGCCTCAATTATGTTGATTGAGGTCATTTTTCCCCTTGCAGTTTCTAGTAGTAGATTACCATCTACTGCCTAGGAAGTAAAATTGACTGTCTCCATGTAGATCGCAAAATAAGGCATTTTTCTCATCAATAAAATTTCATTCATTCAGCATGAGGAGAGTAATTTTGTCAACAACGTTTTGAGGCAGCAACAGTTTACACCAAATTGAGTGCATTATTGTTTCAGGTACTGTGCTGTGTCATACACAGAGTTCGTTTTATCTTTGCAACAGCTCCATGCAGTAGGGACCATAATGACACGGAGGAGAACACTGAGGTAGAGAGACATCAGGTAACTTGACCAGTGAAACCTGGAAGTGGCTGAGTCTCCTTTCAAATCCGTGAGCCATGCCATTTCACCATTACACTCCACTCAGTATTGTGCTGGAGCCTGTTCTTACTGGCTCACAAATTTTCAGGGATTTTGTAAGCTGGTTATTAAACATGTTCATCGTTAAAAATTAAATGAAATAATCTTAAAAGTGAATAAATTACATTAAAACCAAAGGTAATACATACTCTAAATTCATCACTCCTCAATTATTTACTACACTTTACTGTTCCGACTCTTGACACTAGTTATGTCTTTTGGGTCTTTCTGGTGGAATATAATGGTGTCTTACTGCATGTTTCTCCTCAGCTCTGCATTTAGTGGCATCACATTAGCAGCTGAAATCAGCCATGGATAGAGAATCTATGCCACAGAAATAGGCCAATAGTATAAATCAGAGTTTTAGATTTGATTAAGAGCCAGTGTTAAACATTAATCGGCACAACACTGACCACATTGGTGGTGGTGGTCTTGTCAGAATGTGTTATATTATACAGATGAAAATCTACTTAAACAGACCTGATGTAGATATTTTCAAAGATGGAAGAATTGTCCCTGTCGGCTGTTTTAGTTGATTCACATCTTCACTCATTGTCATCATTGCAAAGTTTTCAGTCTCCGTATGGATTGCTGGATATAATACATCATGCCCTGTCCCTGTCCCCTCCCTTTGTGGTCTTTGTTACCTTAAGGACTCTAATTTTCCATTTATATGTTTAAGTACCAACCTTACCGGCTTAAAAATGTAACCTTTTAATACTGCTCTCTGTTCCGTATCCTTCAGATGAAAAGGGGAGTTGGGTTGTGGCACAGGAGAGAAATCCAGAAGGGGAATATTGAAGTAATGACTGCAGTAGAAGAGGGAACCTATTTCCCGGGCCACAGGTGCTGGAGCCCTGGACCATAGCGTTGGCAGCTTCTCTGGGTGGCTGCGGCCTGGGATCACGGGCAGGCGGCTTCTTCATTTCCCTGGCCCAGTCAGCGTCAGGCACTGGGCCCGGGTTCTCTGTCTCCCCTGGGATGCAGTATGGGCAGCTTCTCTGGCCAGCTTCAGCCTGGGATCATGAGGTAGGCTGCTTCTTCATCTCCCGGCCAAAGCAAGCCTCAGGCAGGCACTGGAGCGGGACTTCTCTGACTCCCCTGCCTTCTGTGTCACCAACAGGCCTGGAGGGGCCAAAGCCAGGATGTTTGCATGGTAGCTGTGGCTGCAACACAAGTCTCCCAGCTCTGTTCTCCACCATCTTTGTTGGCTTAATGTGCATATCACTCTGGATTGGCTGGTGGGTGTGGCAAGTGGGCGTGGCTTAGTGTAGCAGAGTCAGGGCTAATTTGCATGTTTGTCTATTATTATATAGGACAAGCCTCTCTTATTAGCATCATTAAATTCTGCGTGGACTAGTCAGGGTTCTCTAGAGAAACAATAGTATATACATACTCTTTTGGTTCTGTTTATTTGGCAGAATCAAAATGAAGTTAAATATAGAAGATAGAGAGAGAGATAAATAGAGAGGGAGAGACTGACTGTTACAGAGGCTGAGAAGTCCAAGATCTGCAGTTGGCAAGCTGGAGACCCAGGAGAGCTGATGGTGTAAGTTCCATTCCAAAAGTAGGCAGGCTTGAGACCCAAGAGCTGGTTTCACTTCAAGTCCAGAAGCCAGAAAAGACCAATGTCTCAGCTCAAAACAGGCAGGAGAAGTTCCCTCTTATTTTAGGAAGGGTCAGCCTTCATTCAACTGATTAGATGGGGCCCACCCACATTAAGGAGGGTGATCTGCTGTACTCAGTCTGTCCATTCAGATGTTAATCTCACCCAGGAGCACCCGCACAGACACACTTAGAAAGTGTGATCGAATGTCTGGCCAACCTATGGCCCAGTCTAGCTGACACATGAAATTAACCATCACACTCCCCAATAAACAAAATCTCACAAGAGAGCAAGATTCCTCCCACCCGTCCCCTCTCCCCCCTCCCGCCCAGGCAGGATGTGGGGAAGAGATGGGCTAATGTAACATCTTTCTCTCATTCCAGTCTCAATGACCTTGCAAGAGCACCAAGAACTAGAGATGATACATGTAAAACAATTAATGCATAGCATAGGATAGAGGCTCAAAAGAAGGCAGCTGTGTTGTTCAGTTATTCTTGGCTCCTCTTAGGTTTGTTTAGATGCTCTTATGTTGGATGTGAGACAATCACACAACAAAAGCAAAACAACAGCCTCAGGTCTGCTCTCCAAGACAAGGCCCCTCCAGGTAGTTGTGTGGATGAGTGAGTGTTAATGCAGCTTAATGCGTTCAGTTGCCAAATAATGGATTATTCTACATGTGGAGAGACAGCAACAGAGCCCGTGGATACACACAGAAATGAGACAAAGCCTTTTCCCCAGAGGAACTCACTTTCTAATAGAAAAGATAGTCTGGTAAACAGATTAGAAAAATAATATGAAAAGTGCTAATTAGAGAGAAATGCAAAGAATTCCCAGAGCACAGAGGATAGAGTGACAAAATCCACCTGCAAAGGAAGAGGCTTTGAACTGGGCTTTGTAGGAAGCGTGTGTGTTTTCCATATGAAGTAAACAGAAGAATAACAATTATTTTTTGCTTCGTAGTGTTAGGTTGTTCAAATTTTCATAGGTAAAATCTTGCATTTCATGTATTCCTCATGAGACCTCCTAGAAAATAGACACCAACACCCCCATTTTACAGCTGAAGACACTGAGGCTCAGAGATGTTGGGTGACTTGCCCAAGTTTACACACCTTGGAGGAGTGAAGCCTAGACTCGAACCAAGTTTTTTTCTGATTCAGTTGCTCTGGAGAAGGACTGTGTGGACATGGAGATGTGAAGAAGTGTGGGCTCATCTTGATCATGTTTTAGGAACACAGGCCCAAGGGTCACACTGCAGGAAAGTTGCTCCCTTTGGGGCTTTGGCCATTGGTGACCTGGACATAGAATTGAATTGGGGAGAAAATGCACAATGGGTGGGTGGGGATGAGATGGTAATAGGTGTAGAGAGGGCTGAGGGTCATCTATCTCTCCATACATAAAGGTATGGTGGGTGTCAAGCTTATAACGGTGTGCCTTTAAGACTGTGGCTCATATAGACCTTATATGAAACGTCAGCTCTGCCTGTCATTAAGTGGATATACTCAGCTTCTCTAAACCTCAGTTTCCCCAACTGAAAAGTTTGGGTAATTATAGTATCCAACTTAAAGAACTGTTGACAGGGAAAATGAAACACTGCATGTAAATTGCTTTGCAATGTGCCTGACATATATTCATTGCTAAATAAATGTAATTGTTATCATGCCTGTTACTCATTTTCTGGGCAGGGTATAGACCCATTTTTCTAGTATACCTAATTTAGGGACTGTGTCCTCATGCATTCCTGCTTGGTTCCGTGTCTCTGCCATCATGTGCTTTTCAGACAGCTGTGCTTTCCAAGGGCCCCTTGGTAATTTACGTCAGGTTGCTTGGTCTCGCAGGCTATTGGTGTGTGTTATGATACCGGATAAGGCCTGCCTCTGCGACATGATTGTTTTTGCCGCTCCATCTGCAAGACTCTGCTGAAAACAAATCCACCTTCATCTGTATCTCCAAGGCAGATGGATGTGAATGCCGTCGCCATGGTCACGTGCAACTCTTCAGCTATGGGTGAGGCTGAGTTGCTTAGAGGACTTCAGCAGAAATGCAGTACCAGTTGCCTGAGTGCAGTCAACTAGGTTGCATTTGCCACATGCTGCCCACTATTATGCTCAGCGCTGCACCGGTGGACCTGCTTGCAAATCTTGACATGGCCACTCACAGTGTGCTCTCCTACGGTTTCCTCAGATTCTCTAAAATCAGAGACAGCAATAGCATTGTTCTCTTCCCCAGTATCCAAAGCACCCAGGGCTCCCAAAGCCAGATGTTATTCCACCAGATGGGACCGGTGGGCTGTCCTGATAGTCTCCATTGGCCTTCTCCAGAACAGCAATCAAATGCTATAAAAATAAGCCTGCTTTTTCCACTCTCACTCAACTTAGCATGTGAACCTCAGATGATTCCCATTGTCAATCTTTTAAGAAAATGGACAGTTGAAAGATCCAGGACGGAAGAGAGAGGGGAAAAAGAGCACATGAGCTTATTGTTAAGAAATCTGGAGGCGTTAGGTGGACGAAAGGACTGTGTTGGCTCCACACTCTTGGTATGGTGGGCGAGAATATGGGCTTTGGGAGCCAGGCTCTCATCCTAGCTGTGCCCTTTCTCTCAGTGTGACCCTTATGGCACTGCTCTAAGTCTGTTTCCTCAACTCCTAACAAAAGAACAATTACACTTACATTCAAGAGTTGTTGAACAGTAAGTCAGATAATACATAAAGCACTTAGGACACATGCATTATCAATAAATCCTGGCCGTTATTGTTTTTATTACTATTAACAAGTACAAGGAGGAGAAAGGAAGACTTTTGATTATCAGAGCAAAGAACTTATTAAAAATTGCTAGAGCTCATAAAAGATGATAGAACGACCTCTGAGATTGTCAGCATTCCAGATTAAAGACATTGAATAACAACACGATAACCATCAGTTGGGGATGTTGTAGAGGAGATTCCCACTTTGAGGCTCCTTCCATGAGGGAGGGATGGCCAAGGAAAGACATTTTATTAAATCATTGGGGATACTCCTTAGTAACCTGATATTCTGAAGTTGTGCTACTATTCCAAGAGCTTACCCACACTCTGATCTTCAGAGGTAGCTTGGTGTCATTACTTCCATTCATCCACCCTTCCATCCATTCACCCTTCCATCCATCCATCCATCCATCCATCCATCCATCCATCCATCCATCCATCTTTCCTTCCTTCCATCCATTCATCTATCCGTCTATCCATCCACCTTTTTAAAGAGATAAACCCCAGAGTTCCAGAAGATAGCATTTCTTGGGCCGGTGGAAGATCCTCTGAGTCTGTATCTGGTGGGATTTTGAACTGCTGTGAATACCGACTATGCCCGATTAAGAAGTCCAGCTCTTCCTATCCCTTTAATCCACTCCCATATGCATCTTATTGTCAGAGAGAACCCGAGTTCTTTGGGCAGATTAATATGGGTTTTAATCCCTCTTAGCTGGCTGTGTGACCTTGAATAAGTAGTTTACTCTCTCTGAGTCCTGTTTCCTTATTTATCAGGAA
Organism: Murina feae; assembly: GCA_004026665.1. Lineage (NCBI taxonomy): Eukaryota > Metazoa > Chordata > Mammalia > Chiroptera > Vespertilionidae > Murina > Murina feae. Next base: position 9,325 of record PVJC01020496.1, read on the forward strand.
ATAATATCCATTCATGAGTGATATGGTTTGGGGGAGGTTTAGGCCTTGCACAATATCTGACAGAGTTAGGATACAGGAACTGGAAAGTATAACAGTAAGACATTAACACAATAGATATTGTAGTTTTATTACAATTTATTCAATATGTTATTTAAACTGTAAGAAGATCTATTCCCTTTGAAACAGCCACAAAGAATGGCTACCCTGCTCTGACTGGTTTGACTCAGTGGATAGAGCGTCAGCCTGTGGACTGAAAGGTCCCGGGTTTGATTCCGGTCAAGGGCATGTACCTTGGTTGCGGGCACATCCCCAGTGGGGAGTGTGCAGGAGGAAGCTGATCAATGTTTCTCTCTCATCGATGTTTCTAACTCTCTATTCCTCTCCCTTCCTCTCTGTAAAAAATCAATAAAATATATATTTTTAAAAAAAGAATGGTTACCCTGCAATTGGAGAGAGAACACCATAATGAGACAAGAGACTGGATCTGTATGAAGCAGGTGTTTGGGGCCGTGTGTGTGTGTGTGTGTGTGTGTGTGTGTGTCTATGTTTTATAAGATTGACAGTCCTAAAAAGAACTTGCAAGAGTGGCTACCAGGGGAGGAACTGATCACAGAGCAGAGTGTAAGCAAGAATTATGCTTGCCTCCTGAGCTACAGGAACGCTGTGCCCTCCAGGGCTGCTTTTCATTTGTAATCTTAGTAACTCAGTGGAGCTGCAGACAGACAACCTTGTATTGATTGGGAGCCCTGCAGGGAGTTCAGGCACCTGGAGCCCCAAGGACACAATTTCACCTATTAGCTGCCACTTTCTACAGTGTGTGTGTGTGTGTGTGTGTGTGTGTGCATGTGTCATTGTGTGAGGACAATTCTAGGTCCTTGTGGGACCTGGTGGGGAGAACTGCTGAGCTCTCAGCAGGGAGGAATCCGTCCAGACATGGCTTCCAGAAGCAGGAGGCCCTGCCCCTAGGATACCTTGAGCCCCATTAAAACTCCTGCTGAGATAACTCAATGCCGCAGGGACATTTACTGTTTGTTCTAGTCAACGCCTGGGGCCAGGACCCTGACCTCCTTTTCCTAGACCATTTACTAAGAAGGCCTTACCATTGTAAATATGTTTTCTTACAACACAAGGGTTTTTCTCAAGGGCCTGAGAGCCTTTCATTTGAAATGAAGTCATGAGGAAGGATGGGCCTCCTCTCCATCGCTGTGGGAGGTGAGCACCCTCACTTCCACAGCTGCCAGGAGGCAGACGGGAGGGCCTAATCGCATTTCCCCGGGCCAACCCTTTGTTAGTTTTCTCTTCTCCAACTCGACTCAGCCTCTGCCCCCCATTCTCCCTTAAATGCCCGAAACCCCTCTGCACACATTGGGACTGGGCCCAGCTCTTCCCCCTGCTACCAGTGGTTGCTGGATAGAATCTGTTTTCACAGCTTTAACTAATGTCCTGTCCTGTTTGCCTTTGATGGAGGAAAGGCTTCCGCATAGCAGGCAGATGTATTCCCTCAATGTCTGATCACTGGAAGAGGGTCCAAGGATGCTTCTTTTCTTTCTTTCTTTTTACATAATATTTTTTGTTGTTGATAGTATTACAGATACTTCCCATTTCCCCCTCTTCACAGCCCTCCTCCCCCTAACCCTTTCCCACCCACCCCCACATCTTCACCACCCGATTTCCCGTGTCCATGGGCTATGCAAATAAATATGTAAGTTCTTTGGTTTATCTCTTCTTGTCCCCCCGACCCCACATCGAGATATGTCAGTCTGTTCCATGCCTCCAGGCTTCGGGTCTTATTTTGTTGGTCAATTCACTTTGTTCATTACATTCCACAAATAAGTGAGATCATGTGATACTTGTCTTTCTCAGTTTGGCTTATTTCATGGAGCATACTATTTTCGAGGTCCATCCATGCTGTCCCAAAGGGTAAGAGATCCCTCTTTTTTACAGCTGCATAGTATTCCATAGGGTGAATGTCTCATAGCTTTTTTTTATCCATTCACCTACTTCTCTCCTTTCTTTTCTTCCCCTCAAACAAGAGACTGCTCCAGGCCATTGTGGCCATTGTGCCTAGATAGTAAAACCATGGGCAGAAAATGAGACTGATGCTAATAGTACCTGCCTAATGGAGTTGTGTTGAGGATTAATTAACTTAATGGAATTGATTGACCTGGATTAACAGAGCATTTCAGACTCCCCACCCTCCCCTGGGACACCCTGAATTCCTGGGATTGCATAAATATTTTACAACTCTCAGGCCATGGGCGCTTTCCTTCGGGGATATCAGGAATGTCCAAGGTGATGCTGGAGGGCAAGTGTAGTGCCTGAGCACTTAAAGGGGTGCCAGGTATTGCACACGGGAGGTCCACATTCTTCATTTCAGGTAGGTCTTCCACCCCAACTTGTGTTTATAGAGGCAGGGTTTCAGGGGTGGGGGGTGAGAGGGGGAAGCACATTGGCCACATGAATGTATCTTGTTTCCTTCCTTAAACCTCATTGGAGAGGCAGTAAATGGAAAGAAGGGAGGGAGGGAGTAGGAAGAAATGATGGAAGGAAGGTAAAAAGGGAGGAATAAAGGGAAAGATGGACAAGAGAGAGGGAGGAAGGATGGAAAGTGCTATCTCACAAAGACAAAAAGCACAGAAAGGAGAGAGCAGAGCAAGAGAGATTTAGCTGGGTCTGGAGAGGTGATGAGCGACATGCAGAGTAGTGTCGGCTGCAATCCAGGCACTGTAAGGCACAGGGGACTGAGGCAGGTCGGTATGAGTTGGGACTTAGACACTGTTCATGGAACTCTTGAATCTCTGTGTCCCCTTCCCTCCCCTGACATAGACAGCTACATCTCCTCCCACCCCTTCCCAAAACACACATAGTGGGATTCCCGAGGTAAGAACAAGAAGGGAGCAGCACTCACAGAGTCAGCAGATAGTTGGGAGGAGAAATGGGTAAACACTGGGACTTCTCAGCCCCCTTCTCCTTCTCACACAGATGCTTGGAGGGTTTTTATCTGGAGAAACTGACAGATCCATGAGAGGAGACATAAAGCTCCTGAAATATTGTGCTTCTTTAAAGGTATAGGCTGGCTCACGGCCTCATTGCCCTGCGGGAATTCCATCGGTGACACACGCCCCCAAGGGCATGGAACTCACAGAGGGCTTCCTCGAGACCCACCCAGCAGTGTGACACCACACGGTGTGGGCATTCTCCAACCTGAAAGAACAAGACCCAACCAACAAGAAACAGAGAGAGAGGAGAAGCCCACAGTGATTAAATATTAGGAGAACTTTTTTCCCCCTTTATTGATTAAGATATTACAAATGTGTTCTTATCCCCCCAGTGTCCCTCAGCCCCCCACTCCTGCCCTTACCCTCACCCCTGTTGTCCACATCCATCGCTTATGCTTATATGCATGCATACAAGTCCTTTGGTTGATCTCTCCCCCTCACCCCCACCCTCCCCTACCTTCCCTCTGAGTTTTGAGCATCTGATAGATGCTTCTCTGTCTCTGCATCAGTTTTTGTTCATTGGTTTATGTTGTAGAAGAACCAGCTAAAGGAGCGGAGAGGGGTCACCCCAGGGAGAAGGACTCGGGGATGAGGAAGGTTGAAACTGCCGATTTTCAGTATAAGACTTTCAGTACTTTTTTGATAAAGAGAAGTGCATATTACTTTGGCAAACATAAAATTGAATTTTAAAACGATGTTTTTCCAAGGAAGGAATGCTTCCCATTGAACCAACGAATAAACTGAGGCTCAGAAAGCTTAGATGATTTGCTCAATGTCACATAGCAAGTGGACCACAGAGCCAGATGTAACCCACACGTGTCTGTCTTGAAACCTCAGGATGTGCCTATTTTTGAGTGATTCCCAGCTTGCTATGTAAAATCAGTTCCAGAAAATCGGCCCCTGGCAGATAATATCCTCTTACAAGCCTCCTTGGAGGTCAGTTAGAGTGAGTCTGGTGTGCAGTAAACTCTTCAAGTCTCTCATTAAAAATGAGCTGGGGGCCCTGAGTGCATCCACTACTCACTGAGTGATCCCAGGCTCCACCTCTGCTGCAGCCACGGGAGTTACTACTGAAATGCAGTACAATGGCCCCTGAGGACTAGGCAGCACAGAAAGGAAGGGAAAAAAAACACGGCCTTAAGATGCAGAGTTGATGTCTGACTTCATTGGGAACTAGGGAGTTTGGAGGCATTCTTTTTGAAAAAAAAATTTTTTAAATCTCCTTTCCTTTAAAAAAATAAAGTGGGCTCAATGTTCAAATTTCAGGTCTTTGTAAAGGCTATTGTTGCAAATGTTAGCGGAGTTTTTCACAGTTTGGGCAGCTCTGAGAAAGCCAACCTTTTGTTTTCTATGCTGACATGAAAAGCACTAGCCCAGGGCTGCTAAAAGTTTAATTTGGATGTTTCTAGAGAGTGATAGGTTAAAAGGGAGAAAGAGTTTGAGAAAGACATACCATATCCTACCTCTTGGACTCAGACACAATTGGGACTGAGACCAGGGAATCAGAAGGTGGGAGGCTGTTGTCTGTGTTTTTTTGAGGGAAAGAGCCCTTGACCAGGACAGTTAGGAATACTGGTTCTGTGCATCAAAGGCCATTTTCTCTGGAAGGCCTCCTCTGATGGCACTGTCCCCACACTGAGGCAGGTTGGGTGTTCCAGCCAGTGTTTGGCTCCCAGGGGAGCCCCCTCTGCAGTCCCTGTGTGAGCACTCACCAGGCTGAAGTACAAGTGGCTTATTTCTCCACCTTTCCTACCTGGTCATAAGCTCTGAGAGGTTAGGGACTTCACCTGTCTTGTTCAGTAATACTTGGCATATTATATGGCACAGCGCACCCTTAATAACTATTTTCTGATAGTCGCAAGGTTAGGTAACTCAGCAGTATAGTCTCCCAAAACGTTTCTTTATCGTTTCTGAGTGGTATGGTCCACTCTCCCATGGTATTAATAAGCGGGCATTTTCCCGCCAAATCGCGTCATAACGGGAAGAAATCCAATAATGGTCTGACTTTGCAAAGTCTATCTGAGTTGTCTTGCACATTTTCGTTGTTGTTGAAATGCCAGGCCCTCCATATTTGACAACTGTCTCTACCCATCGTTTTTGGAAAAAACTCATCTCCCGCGCTTTGGTATAAAAAGCGATATGACGAGTTTACTCATTTCCTGCAAAAAATGTGATAAGAATCCTCATCACTCCCTCAGCCAGGGCCGTGGAGCCCTTCTTCGGAGTGGACTTTGAGTGTGCACGTCTTCCAGCTTTCTCAGTCCTGGAAACCGTGGATTCCGGGGGCCTGGCTTCTCCGTCATGGCCTGGCAGGATGAGCAGCGTGCAGGCAGGCAGAGTGCATTGCTGCAGAGAACCCGGGGACCCAGCTGTACGGGAGATACAAGATCTTCTCCCCCTGCCCCAGGACCAGAGTCTCTCAGGAAGGACCAGGAAAAGAAGAAGGAAATTGGAAAGTCTGAATTACCCAGAAGACATTTGTTCCCTCTGGAAATTGTTTACAGTATCGAACAGGACGGAGCTTACTGGGCTTGGACCTCCATCTCACCCAAGGGGATAAAGGTATTCCTGATGTGAGACTAGCGATAGAAGACACAGAAGGCACTCTCTTCTTTGCACATCGCAGTGTCCTGTGAACATATGTGAAATCCTGGTGCACATTGTAAGAGCTATTTCACAGCTTCCTCTTTGGCTTAATTCAGTCTGGTACCAAAGGCAGGTGCTCACTTATGGGTAGGCCATGAAGACCCCATGGTTCCTACTGTGAGTAGTAGGGCGTGACCAATCATCAGTGACACTTTCCCTTCCTGGCATCCGGGTGCTTACATTGAAGGACAACCCCATGTCCCCCGGCACTAAAATCGCCTTTGCCCCTCACAGCCATGCCAGGGGAGCCATGGCATTGTTCTTCAGTGAGAAGGGAATTTCAAGATGATCCAGTGCAATGTCTTCCTCACGGCAGGGAAACCAGGGCTTTCTGAGGCAAGGTGCTTGGCCAGTGGCCACAGAAACAGTTAGTGGCAGTGGCAAGGCCGGAACTCACGCGTCCTAATTTCTGGTGTTGTCTGCTAGTCCGCACTGCATTTCTCACGCCTCCTTGTACGCCAAAGATCACACCCAAAGTAAAAACCATCTGGTCCACGCGACTGAAGCACTTGCCACTGGCAGGCAGGAGGCTGCACCTGATGGTTTCAGGGAACCCTGGCAACTCTCTGACCTCTAAGACTTGGCTCCATACGCTTTCCCCTTGAGCTCTGGCACATCCTAATGAGGTGCTTCCCTTAGGAGAGGCAGCAGCACTGTCAGCAGGACTTGTGAAATTCCAAGAAAACACTGACATGTGGCCAGCAGGATTTGCGGTGTTCCCTGTCTTCTCTAACGAAATCCACAGGATGCCAAAAAGACAAATGCATTTTTCTCCTCCAAATTATTCCTCCCACAAATGCTAAGTGTCTCCATCTGGGAGGCATTTAACATTTCCAGCAGCCATTGCTGATCTGAGGGAGGACTTGCCAAGTATCGCTGTCTTTCCAAAATAACTCCCCTTATTGCCGCAGGAGCTGCTGAGACCCAGCCCAGGCGAGGGGAGGCCCCTGAGTTGGCGGTGAACAAGCACAACCATCCCCTCCCCGGGGCCCACCCACTGTTCAGTGGTGTGTGTCAGTGGGACAATGTCGGCATATCACTGTGCCCTCTCCTGGAAGAATTTCACTAATGACATTCCCCCAGAGGATAGTCTCCTGTTTCTTCTGACACTTTAAATGCGTTCAGATACTTTCAAAAAAATCACACACATTTCCTGCTAGGCCCAGTTAGAACACGTCTCCTAAAAGATGACAGTGTTGGAACTAACTATATGAGCTCTGAATGTAATCCAACAACTTGCCTTTACCAACTTCCGCTTCTGCTCGCATTTGCCAGATCCAACCATGGAGGAATGAACACCTCCATCACCTCCAAGCCCTTAACTCTGTGTCTCTCTCTGTGCTCTGTTTATTTATCTGCAGTGTAGTGGTCACTGGGAGGGGCCCAGAATACAGGAAACACAGGGTCTGTAATCATAGAGTGCACCGATTCATGGAGGTGGGGGCGCATAAAAATACGTCCACAGATATCAGGGTGGAATGGTGTGGGAATTCTTGATAAAGGAGTCGGGCGTGGGAGGCCAGGAAAGACTTCCTGCAAGTGGAGAAACAGAATCAAATGACAAAGGAAGTGTGTTACCAGGAGAGCTTAGTGTGCACACAGGCTCTGTGGTCAGAAGCCAGGGGGCAGTGTGTCGAATGGGCAGGTGGCAAGAGAGTGGAACTCAGCTAGGTGCTTGATGCATTTCCTAATTATAGGGAATTCCTCCAGCCATTCTTCTGTCTATGCTACTGCAGTGGAAATAGCAAAGGTGTTGATCATACCATCGCCAGGGTCCTGCTGGCAGTCCATGATGGACGGGAAGGTCTAGCTCTGAAAATGTGTGAAGCTACTGTCCACCACCTGTTCCTCAGTATCCTCATCCATTTTTGCTGTTGTTTCCCTTGTCTCAGTGTGTTGGCCTCAGACTTCATCAAGGACAGGGAAGCACCCTCAGAGCAGCTAGCAGAGATCTGAGCTACATAATAGATGCCCATTGTGTGCTCAGTGACCTATTAGTAGTGATGTGTGTGTGTGTGTGTGTGTGTGTGTAAATGAATGGGTGCTAGCAGTGTGATTCTGTGGCTGCTGGGATATGGGCTATGCTTGTATTTTGAGAGATTAAAATGTTTCTCCATTATTATTTGTTCTTTATGTACTCAATCCTTTGTGCTCTTCTGTAGGAAGGGCCATTTATTTGTTGGGAAGATACTCTTGAAAGAGAACATTTTTATATAATACTAGAGGCCTGGTGTACAAATTTGTGCATGGGTAGGGTTTGGCTGGCCTGCCCCAATCAGGGCCAATCAGGCCGGCCATCCAGTGGGGAGGGGACATGGAATATTGGCCTGATCAGGGTGGGGGGGGGCAATCGGGAGAGGGGCCTGGCCAGGGGGAGGGGCCATGGGTGGTTGGCCAACTGGCCCCACCCCCTGTTTGAACTCCCCATGGAACTCCTGGTCGAGGGGACAATTTGCATATTGGCCTTTTATTATATAGGACTAGAGGCCCAGTGCATGAAATTTGTGCACTGGTAGGGTCCCTAGCAGCTGCTGGCTGCCAGCCGGATACTCTCTCCCTTCCCCCGACTTGCCCCACCCCCTGGTCAAACTCCCAGATGAACTTCCAGTTGAGGGGACAATTATATATTATGCTTTTATTATATAGGATATGCATTTACATATGCAGCAACTGGCCACCTACACACCTGTCACCAGATGATTAAAAAATAGAAATGTATCCATTTCAAGTTTTTGCAAATGTAGATATTTAATAATTTTCTGTGAATCATTTAAAGGACAGAAAGTATTAATTTATACTAAATATTTAAATGTTAAAAAATCTACTATCTGTTAATATGCTAATATGTTGATGTATATCTTTTTATTACTTTATGTTTGCATATATCCATGTGTATCTTTAAAGACTAGGATTATATGGTTATATACTGATTTAAAAGATGCACTTAAAATAATACAAATATCATATAAACATTAAATCTTTTATGGAAACATAGTTTCTAATAGCTGCATAGTCTGAGAACTTGAACCTTGAGGGCAGAATAGGCATTGATCTAATGATGCCACAAATAATATGAAATTTCTGCCATGATACTTGCTGCAAAGGAGGTGGGTGCTTTAGTTAAAAGAGTACATGGTAGAGGGATTGACTTGGAGGTCAGGAAAAGCTTCCACAAGGTGATCTAAATGATAATTCCAAGTTGTCACCAGGCAGGCATGGGGCAGAGATGGGAGGAGCAAGGGATGCTGAGCAAGTACTGCAACAGACAGCAGGAGGCCTTCTCACTACCCTCTGTGTGTCTTCATGTTAGCACTGGCCATCTTGTTGAGTTCTTTTTTGTTGCTATTTTTCAGGTGGCTTTACTGGGTTTCTAGAGCAAAGGGTAGTCCTGGCTTCAGCTGTCGCCCTGTGTCAGGTACCATGAGAAGGACTCTGCTCTGCCTGTGTCTGCTTGTGTAGCCTGCACTGTCCTTTGTGAGGTGAATTCACTGTTCCTGGTTCAGAAGAAACAGACACAATACCAGCTATGTACATTACCCAAGCATTGTGCAATTGCCAGTGAGCAGGCTGGGATTCAAACTCAGGTCTGATGCTATGTCTGTGCATCTAACCTGGCATTAAAATAACCTGAATTTTTTTTGACATTTAAGAACTTAAATTTCATCTTGATCCCTTATACTGAAAGTGAAATCACCCAAGAATTTCTATTTTATTTTATTAAATAGGAAACTATATATAAAAATTATATATTTTATAGCAAAAAATTATATATTTTATATTATTTTATATTATATAAAAACTAGGGGCCTGGTACACAAAAATTTGTGCACTCGGCGGGGGTTGGGGGTCCCTCATCCAGGCCTGTGCCCTCTCACAGTGTGGGACCCCTCGGGGGATGTCCCTCCGCCCCCGGGGCTGCCCAGCCACCTGGAATCCATTGGGACACACAGCACACATGGAGGCCACGCCTCTCTGTGTGCTGTGTGCCCCGATTGCACCTATTTCCAGGCCTTAGCCTCGGGGGCAGAGCTGGCTTGGTTCCTCTGCCCCCGAGGCTGTCCTGCCGCCTGTAATCCGCAACCGGATCTATTTCAGGCCTCCATTGCTGGCGCCCTGCTCCTCCCCCGGCGGTTGTGGCCTATGCGTTGCACGGCTTCTCCTGGGCTGCGGTCTCCTCCATCTTGGCTGGGCTAATTTGCACACAGCCGCTCTGATTGGCTGGTGAGCTTAGCTTACCTGTTCCGAAGAGACGGTTAATTTGAATATTATGCTTTTATTAGTTTACATAACATATGTAAAATCTATTCTAATAAAAGGCTAATATGCAAATGGTCAGGATGCCCTCATACGTAGTGACCCATCAGCAGGCTGTGTGCACAGCAGGTACGGGTGGATGGGGACTTGCAGCCTTGGGGACTTGAGTCATGCTGTTACAATCCATCACCAGGAGGCCTGGAGCCCAGCGGAGGCCTCTGTGAGGCTCTACCAAGGGTCTGGAGGCTTCCACGCAGTGAGGCCTGGGGGTCCCACAGCTCCACACAGTGTGGAGGTGGGACTCCCGGCTCTGGCCTACCTCTTTGGAGCAATCCATCGAGGAGCCCCGGATGGGTCGGCAGGGCCTACCTCTTTGAGGCAATGGATCACAGGGCTCCTGCACTATGACAGGGCACAGGCCAGGCTGGGGGGGTCCCTCCCCGAGTGCACAAATTTTGTGCACCAGTTCACTAGTTATATATAAATGTATATGTATTGTGGTAAGAACACATGAGTTCTTACCATGAGACTTACCCTCTTAACAAATTTTTAATTGTGCAATACAGCATTGTTGTCTGTAAGCACAATATTGTAAAGCTTATATCTAGAATGTATTCATCTTGTAAAATTGAAACGTTAATGAGTACAACTGCCTGTTTCCTCCCCCTGGTCCCTCACACCCACCATTCTACTCACCATTACTGAATCTGACTAATTTAGATTCCTCATATAAGTGGAGTTGTGCAGAATTCATCCTGTGTGGCTGGCTAATTTCATTTAGAACAATGCCCTCTAGGTTCATCCATGTTGTTGCAGATGACAGGATTTCCTTTTTCAAGGGTGAATAATATTTCATTATGTCACCCTTCATTGTACTTTGTCCTGAGATGCCCTTCCCCCAATATATTACATTGTCTTAATCCATTCATCAGCTGGTGGATAGTTAGGTTGTTTCTACATATTGTCTGTTGTGAAAACTGCTACAATGAACATGGAAGGGCAGACAACTCTTTGAGATCCTAATTTCAATTCCTTTAGATACATACTCAGAAATAGGATTACTGGATTATATGCTAATTCTGTTTTCAATATTTTAAGGAACCTCGATACTATTTGTTTACTAATTGCATTATGTTATAAATTTTTAATTTGTGGTTTTGTATTTTACTATTCCTGTTTATATCGAGAAGCAGTATAGCACCCGTTTGAAGTTCATCATGGGGCAGGCTGGCAGTACTAACCCCATCTCACCTATTTTGTGCTCATTAGTTTCCCTCTGTCTTCCTCAATTTCTCCATTTCTAGAAAGGAAATAATATTAGCATCCTCCTTGTAGTATGGTTAATAGCATACTTCACTGCCAGGCACATGCTAAGTGCTCAATAAATATTAACTATTATACTATTTTAATATTTGTGTTTACAGAGAAAATAGCATCCAGATTTATATATTAACTATACAGTTTATTTATTTGCTTTCCTAAATTACTGTGTTTTTTTAAAGTCTACCCTTCATTTCTTCCTTATACTTTCCTTAGTTTTTCACTTGCAGCCTTTGAAGGAAATCTCATTAATGTGTCTCTCTTAGTTAATTTCTTTTCATTCTTTCTTGTTTAATAATAATCTTTCAGGCTGAAATCTTACACCATCACATTGTTGCATACTATATTTTCTCAGCTCATTAATTTCTAAGTAACCTATAACTGATATTTTAATTTTCTCTTTGACCGGCATTTTTTTTTTAGGAGAGAGATTTGTAAAGGCTTGATTTATTTCTAGTTTGTTTCTGTTGTTCTGTTCATTTAGATTTTCAATAGCAGTTTCTATTATATATGCCCAAATAATAGTATTTTTATATACTTTTCTAAATTAGTATTTTCTATATCTGCCTATAGGTGTGTCCTGAATTACCACTCTTTGGACTTTGTTGTTTTGAGTGTATATGACCTAATATTATATAAATTTTGGAAATTGTACTAATTGACCTCTTGAAAAAAAGTTCCATTATCTTTTTTATATAATGTTTACTAGTAAATGTCTATTCAATCCAGTATTACATTATGTAAATCCTTTCTATCCTTAGTTCTTTTTCTCAGCGTAATCTGTAAAAAACTGTTAAATCTCACAGCCCTGCCCTGGCAGGTGTGGCTCAGCTGGTTGGAGCCTGTCCCATGCACTAGAAGGTCTCAGGTTTGATTCCCAATCAGGGAACATATCTAGGGTTTGATCACTGATTGGGGTATGTATGGGAGGCAACCAATCAATGTATCTCTCTCACATTGATGTTTCTCTCTCTTTCTTTCTCCCTTCTTTCCTCTCTAAGATCAATAATAAGTAAAATAAGATAAAAAAATCTCACAGCACCAATGTGTTTATGTCATTTATCCCTTGTGTTGCTAGTAATTTTAGCTCTAGGTATTTAATGATTTCAACAAGTAAAAATGTATAACTGTTGATTGGCTTTGTGAGTTGCATATTTGTCAGTATAAATAATTCTGTTGTTCTATTTTAAGCTATTTTACTTGAATTCTATAGTGTTTGATATTCATATTGCAGCCCATGGCTGAACTTTAGTTTGCAAGGGACACACATCCCTTTGCTCATTCTTTTGCATTTAGCCCAAATATGTAATTTTGTTTTAGTTCTGACCTCTATAAACAGCATAAGGTTGGATTTCAATCTTTGACCCAATCTCAGAGACTGAAATCTCATCTTATGCTCTGACCTTTAATTGGGAGCTTAAGAGAATTACCTTTACTGCCGTAACACCTTGGTTTGGGTTTACTTCGATCATGTTGTTTTCCAGTTTCCTCAGTTGTGTTAACTTCCCCAATCTTTTTCTCTCACTATGGGTGGCATAATAATGAAGCAGCTTCAGATGACCCTGGATCAACCCCCAGCTCTCTAACTAGCTGTAGGCATTGTGTCCAATAAGCAGAGTGCATCTTGAGGCACACGAATCACCTGGAGGGCATCTAAAGACCTGTGACCCCAGTAAAAGTTGCAGCATGTTCTTACATGAGGATCAGATTTAAAAAAAGAACACAACAACTAGGCCTGGAGGGAAAAGCTAGTTGCCAAATAAAAAGAGAGATTAGAGTGATTTTGTAGGCCTTCTAGATCACAGTTCTAAATTATATGTAGGTCTCAAGAGGTAGGAGCTGTGAAAAAATTCCTTTGGACTCTGTTCCTCCATTAAGTCATGACTTTACCATCATTAGAGATAGTCAAGAGAAACAGAACACATTTAAACTGCCTCATATTTTGAGCAGAGGCTACAACTCATTGATACCACAGATGGTTAACTCTGAAGGTTTAAAGGACTACACATTTAGAAGGGAGTAGGCTCTTACCAATGTCACCATTTCTCCGGTAATTAATTGTAAGTAATGATGGTCTGTACTTAGTGGAGAAATAGTGACATCGATAAGATCCTAGTCCAGTGGTTCTCAACCTTTTGGCCCTTTAAATACAGTTCCTCATGTTGTGATCCAGCCATAAAATTATATTCGTTGCTACTTCATAACTGTAATGTTGCTACTGTTATGAATCATAATATAAATATCTGATATGCAGGATGGTCTTAGGTGACCCCAGTGAAAGAGTCATTTGACGGCTAAAGGGGTCGCGACCCACAGGTTGAGAACTGTGGTCCTAGTGGTCTCTTTAAATGTGTAGTCTCGTAAACCTCTAGGATGGGAATTCTGGTTTGGTTTGGATCATTAGAGTAGCTTTCAAAATAAAACCCCATGCCCAAGCACCTCATCTGGATGTGCGGTTTATATAGAGACCTGCCTATGTTTATACAAGTCTAATATATTCATCCCTGGCTGAATATTACAGTCAGCTGCAGTGCTTTAAAAATTTCCCATGTCTAGTTACCACTCAGGGAGTTGACTAAACCTTTCTGGGGATGGAGCCAGGCATCCTGTTTTATAGTCCACACAGGTGGCTCTAATCTGCAACCAAGGTTCAGAATCACGGGCGTAGAGGATTTCATCAGTGATTTTTCAGTGGGAAGATGTGGCCAACATTAGTTCTTTGCCTCTGAAACATCTGTTTATCCATCTTTTGGGCTCAACCCCCTATTTTGCCTGGGAATTCACCCCTTCCGTCTTTCTATCCATGCAGCTTTGGAGGTGCTGGCTCCGTGGCTCCAGGTAGAACAGAACTCTCCATCAGCCCCCACGTCCTCCGAGCCAATCAGAAAGCACCAGACTTTTTAGGACACTTGCTCGTTTCACCTGGGTTTTAACCTGCAGGAAGGCTGGAGAAGCTGGGAGTCACCCTGGATCATAGAATAAAGCCTACACAGGAAAAGGTAGGGTTTAAAGATGGGGAGAAACTGAGTTTTGGTGGCATCATTTGAGCCCTGAATTTAGTTTATGGTCATTGTTATTTTAATTTCATAGATGAGGAAAGCGAAGCCCGGTGAGGTTAGATTAGTTGCCTCAAATTCCACCGCTCAGCAGAAGGAACAGGACGTGGCTCCATGAAGGTCAGTCTTCAAAAGGTAGGGAACTTCTGCTGTACTCCCTTGCCGTCGTTAAACTGAACAGCTGTGAATTTTCAAACTGGCAGGTCTGTGTGTGAGTCTGTCTAGAGGATTTTATGCCCGTTAGGCGATGCTAGTGTTTTATGTGACCAACACTTAACGCTGTTTCTCAGGATAATTCAGGGTTTTTGTTTGCCTGTTTCATTGTTTTTTGCTCACTTTCAAGAGAGCCCTTACCGTTATGGAAAAGTTTAGTGCAATGTTGCTAAAATGGTCCTCTCTTGGAATTTTTCTTGGGTTATATTCTTGCTGGTTCCCCCATGAACGTGCATAGTGTTGGATCGGGATGGTATAGAATGCTTTGGAAAGATGAGGAAGAAGGAGCGAAGAAATAGTCAAATGTGGAGCACACTCATTTAGGGCTACTGTTTCATACTCTTTAGAGGAGCCTCCTGAAGCTATCCTACTAGAATCTCAAAATAAAATAACCCTCCTGGATATGGGCGGGATGGGGAAACGGGGGCATAAAACAGCAACACATACTGAACCCTTACTGTGTCAGCAAGTGACAGGGGTGGGAGTTGCTTTCCAAACACAGGTGTTTCCGTTACACTCCATGGCTGCAAAACACTTCTCACTCCATTACTGTTCTGTTTTGCTGATAAGCTGAGTCATTTTGAATTTTAAGAGGATCGGAGTTATTTTGAAGGTTATCAACTAGATTTCCTGTTCTTTGGGTGATATTTATCAGGCTAACCTTCAAACTACTCAGAAAAAGCAGACAGAGTTGTTCTCTAGAACTGGGAGTTATGAGCCTAGGCCTGATTATTTCTTTAAAAAAACACACAAACATTAAAAAAATTATTTCAGAGAGGAAAGAAGAGGGAGAGAGAGAAAAAAATAGGAACATCAATGATGAGAGAATCATTGATCAGCTACCTCTTGCATACCCCCTACTGGGGATTGAGCTTGCAACCTGGACATGTGCCCTGACCAGGAATCAAACCGTGACCTCCTGGTTCATGGGTTGATGCTCAACCACTGAGAGATGCAGGCTGGGCAAACAGTGTTTTTTAAAGTCATATTTCCAGAGATCCCCAACTCCCAGATTCATGGTGTTTAATTCCAATATCAAATCAGATGGGAGGGGATAGGAGCATATTCTGTTCCATCAAGCCCTTTGGTGGGCTCATTAGGGAATCTACGGTGATATAGCCTTTGACTGTGACTGTCCTAACTAAGCGTGGCCTCCTTCTGAGCAGTTGCAATTAAAAGTCCAAGAGGCAAGTCCAAGTGGTAAATCACCATACTTCACAAACCAATTTAATTAACCTAAGTAGTCATGGGAAACTCCATTCAACTAGTCGGTCAGCAGGATAACATGGGTAACCAAAGACAAAGCCAAATTAGACCTGGAGCCCAGAGGCTAGGTCTCAATTCCCACCAGCAAGACTGCTCACCTTGTCGCGTCCAGTTGCAGCCATCACTTCCATCCTTAAAGAATGACGTCCAATTGGTTTCTGTCTGTCTGCATTTGTAAATGTCATTCTTCCCAGCATGTGCTGCAGAGATTAGCTGTGCTTCATCGTTTTGTTAGCATGAATCAATAATGTGGGATTCTTGGCTTGCTGAATTTTTAAAGTGATCGGTGAATCAATGTAAGCTATTTGTGCAGCACCCCTTAGCACATGCTAATTTGATATCATTGGGTGAAACGCCTAGTTTGGGAAGACAGTTATTGAAAATGTTAAGATGAACATAGAGGCTAGCTTAATCTATAGAAGAGAAATGCTGTGTTGGGTTATTCTGTTGATACATGTTCACGGCCATTCCTGGAGGGGAGGAGTAAAAGTAAATGATCAAAATTCATAGTAGGTTCTGGACAGAAACATGGTTCAAGAAAATGCAAGACAGAGGCCCCCTACCTGGAAGCTTCATTATGGATCCTTCAAAATATCCGTCGATGATTCAAAAATGCCTCACTCTTGGAAGATGTAGCAATAATGCCAGACATTACGTTTTATGAGGAAAACAAGGGGAGTGTAATGCATTTCCTGGAAATTGCACTATAATGGAGGTTCATCTTTCCCCAAAGTAGGTGAAAAGCAAGCAGTACTTACGGGGTAATCCCACAAGGTGTTTATTTTTTTTCCATTGCAGAGAATTCACAGTAGGTTATTTGATGTCTGAACTCTTCCTAAGCCCATGGAAATGAACATTCATATAATGCTATTAATCATAAAATATGTCCTATAAAATATCAACTTTATTAGTTATAAAGGACAATTTAATTTATCAAATTAATAAGTACTGAAAATATTAAAGCTGTGGGAGATGAGGAGATTTACTGCCCAGAGGTGAATAAATTACTGCAGTCTTTCTAAAAATGCTATTTCATAAAAAGTACCTGATGGTTTAAGATGACCTTATCCTAGTCAATTCAGTTTTAGGGAACATTTAAAGTTATGGGTAAATATATTTATTGTCAATTCAAGTGACAGAAAATGTGGAAACAGCCGAAATATCTAACCAAATGAATGATTGAATAATTATAACCTCTTTCTATGATACATTAACCCAAATTCATTAAAAGAGGAGTGTTTGCAAAGAATTTGTATTTCCTGGGAAAATGCTTAAATGTAATGCTAGATGGCAAAACCAAGATATAAAGTAATATGCATAATATCATATCACCTATGTAAAATATACATTTTGGAAAAGATCTAGGAGTTAATACACTGGGCTGTGAACAGTCATTCATTCAACAAACATTTGTGTACTCTGTCAGGTACACAGTGATGAAGCAGACTTGTCCCTGCCCTTACAAAGCTTACACTACAGTAAGAGACATAGGAAAAAAATAAAAAAAATAATGAAATCAAGGCACTATCTGGTAGTGATGAGAGTGATAAAGAAAATAAAATACAACAACATATTGGAGTATTGCCAGCAGGCAGGGGCAGGGTGAGGGCTTCAGATTGAGTGCCAGCGAGGCTTCTCTGAGGAGGTGATATTTAAGCTAATCTGAAGAGAGGGATTGAGAAATATGATGTTCTGGTCGAAAGAGTGTGCCAACTAAAGGGATGAACAAGTACCAGGGCATGGAGAGTAGAGTACATTCTAGAAATATGAAGAATTATTGCTGGACCCCACTGAGTGGGGCTGAGTAGGCATAGTCCAGAGCAAGCAGGTCTTGGAGGCCAGAGTGAGGCATTTACATTTCAAATGTATGCAGCAGAAAGTCATTGGAGGGCTCTGAGCTGCAGAGTGATCTAATATGATTTGCATTTTTAAAACACTTCTGTAGATGCCTTTGGAAATATAATGTAAGATCAAGAGAGAAAACAGAGATATCGGTTAAATGGTTCTTGCAGGTTCTCTTTGACTTAACAAACCTATATTTGGTAATTTATCACATGATATAATTGCATGTGTGAAAATTCTATGTACAAGTTATTGAGGAATTGTTTGAGATAGCAAAAGACCAGAAATAACCCAAAGGATAGGGTTCCGGTTAAATAAATTCTCTTGCAGTCATAGGGTGGAATACTGAGCAATTAAAGAATGAGGAAGCTGTCTCCAAGGACATGGAAAGAAACCAAGCCCTGTGGTAAAGCGGAAGGAGCAGAACACAATGCATACGTGCTAACATTCGTGTAAAAAGAAGGGGATGTGGGAATATAAATGTTTTAATATTTGGTTGAGGAGACTCTGTACGGACACCCCAAATAACCAAAATTTTGTTACCTGTGAAAGGTAGGGGTGGGGATGGGCTAAAGGAAGACAGAGATGTACATATTTTGATATGTTTTGATATTTGAACACATATGCACCATCTGTTCAGATAAAATTAGAATAGAAAACGGGACTTTACAGCAATTCAGGGAAGATGTAACAGAGAAGCTAAAGCAGTGGCATTGCAGGTAGAGAGAGGCTGATAGAATTGTGATGTGTTTTATAAGCCAAGCATATAAAATTTGATTGGGGGTTTGGTTGTGAGCTGTGAGAGGAAATCAAAGATGGTTCCTAGGATTTCATCATGAGAAACTGGGTGGCTGTGATAATTCCTGAATTAGGAAGACTGGCATAAGAGACAATCTTGGAGGGAAAAACAGAAGTTGTTTTATACCCCTGTTACATTTGAGATGAGAGATTAGGTTGGCAATTGAATGTAGGAGTCTGAAAATGAAGGTAGACATTGGACCAGGAGATATGAACTTGGGAGGCATAAATATGTACTAGTAGTTGATTTTTAAAGCCAGGGATTGGATGAGATTACTCACTGGCTGAGAAGTGGAGTTGGAAAAGTGAAGGCCTCCCAAGTTGAAGCCTGTGACACTTAATGTTTTAAATGGAGCAGACCAAGAAGATCCAGGAAAAGAGACTCTGAATCAGGGCTGTGGAGTTAAGATGAAAACTAAGATTTTGACACAGTAGTGAACAGAGGGGAGAAAGGTATTTTGAGAAGGCAGTGGTTCACAATGTCACATTGCTGAAAGGTAAAACAAGAGCTCAGAGAAGCCGCCATAGAACTGGTCCACATGATGGCCTTTGTTGATTTAGGGACAGTGCATTTCATTAGGAACACAGGCTATTTATTGATGTGACCGGTTGATTTAGGGTAGGGCCATCCATGGTTTGAATGAGAGTCTGAAGGAAGAATGTAAAACGGGAGGTAAAAAAAGTAGACAGTGATTAAAAATCACGCTTTTAAGGAGTTTCTCTTTAAAAAGGATGAAAGGAAGGAGGAAATGCTTAGAGCCATATAATGGTCAATGGCTTTTGTTTCTTTGCTGTAACATTATAAATCCTGGGGCATGTTGTATGCCAGTGGGAATGGTGAAGTAGAAAAAGAAATTGGTGGTGCAGGTGAAGGAACAATAATTCCATGACTTACGACAAGATAAGTCTTTGAGAAGATGGGGTCCTGAGCCAGGTGGAGGGGATTAGTGTTGGTAAAATCCCAGCTCTTCTTCCATTGTCAGTGTGATGGTCACTGGAAGGCTGAGGTAATGGGATTATTGTGGACTCAACTCTCCTCAACTAAAAAATAGTGGAATTGTGGTACATACCTCATGAGATAAAGACAATGCCTGGAAAGGAGCATACTCTCCGTAAATATTAGTCATTTTTATTATTTTCATTTATGTGTTTTCCATATATTTTACACTAAGTATTTGCTAAAATAATGTGTATGTATACATATATGTATATATATGTATATAATAAAAGTCTAATATGCTAAGTGTCCAGTCATCTGGTCATCTGTTCAACCAATCAAAGTGTAATATGCTAATGATATGCTAAGGCCATTCAACTGCCCACTGTAATGTGCACTGACCACCAGGGGGAAGACACTCCAACTGGTAGGTGAGCTTGCTGCTGGCGTCTGGCCAATTAGGACTGAGCGAGACAG
>PVJC01020497.1:0-29118 GCA_004026665.1 Murina feae
CGCGCCTCCGTACCTCTGTACTTTGCTTCTGCCGCTCCTCTGAGTCTCAGACTCTTCTCTAGTTGTAGGATTTTCACTCAGCCAGCCGTCCTGTGGGTGCGAGTGGTGTCCGTGTGTTCTTTTCGAGGTTTTTCTGAAATAGTTGTTCACAGCTGCATTTACGGTGTCCACCCTATGCCGCCATCTTGTTTCTCCCCCAGAAGCTTTTTATTTTGATAAAGTCCCATTTGTTTATTTTCCCTTTAGTTTCCAATGCCCGAGGGGCTGTATCGGTGAAGAAACCGCTTTGGCATATGTCTGAGATTTTGTTGCCTTTGTATTCCTCTAATATTTTTATGGTTTCCCGTTTTACGTTTAAGTCCTTTATCCATTTTGAGTTTATTTTTGTGTATGGTGTAAGTTGGTGGTCTAGTTTCATTTTTTTGCATATATCTGTCCAATTTCCCCAACACCATTTATTGAAGAGACTGTCTTAAAGATTGGGTTTTAAATTAAGTTTGTTTTTTTTCCTCTGTTAATGTAAGAAACATTCAAACTGATAAAGAATTTTTGTGAGTTTATTTGAGCCCAAACTGTCAACAATTTCCAGAAACAGAATCACAATGTGTTGAAATAATGCTCCTTTTCTGGAGAATGGCAATTTTCACCCATTTTTATAAATTATCCTCAAAGGAGGAACCACTAGTGGGTTACTAGAACTCCATTGGTGGTAGGTTAGGGAGGTGGGAGAAAGCAAAGGGGCAGGGGACCTCTGGGATTGGATGAAGTAAAGTGATAAGACATACTAATTTTGAATAGGTGGGTACAGAATATTTAACAGTCAACAATTAACACGATAACAATAACAGTGAGGGAGTTTGTGGTCTCCCAGGTGCATTGGTTGTGCCCTGAGGGGTCTGGGAAAAGAGGTTACCAGTTACCCTGACATTCCAAAATCATCCTATCTAATAAAAGAGTAATATGCAAATTAGGCATCACTCTATCACAAAGATGGACGTCCATCTCCACAAGATGGCGGTGCCCAGTCTGGCTCAGCCCTGCCACTGAAGTGGTCAGGCCTGTTAGCCAGGCAGGTGGCAAGGGAGGCGGGGGGCCTGAGGGACAGAACAGGCAATCAGAGGGAGTTGGGGTTCCCCTGTCCAGGCCAGAGGCCTTCGCCAGAGGCCTCAGGCATGGGCAAGGGTAGAGCTGGTGATCGGAGGGTATTAGGGTGCCCTACCCAGGCATAAGGCCTGAGCCAGGGGCTTCAGGCTTGGGCAGGGGCAAGGCCAGAGATCACAGGGGCCTGGGCTCTGCAGAGCCAGCAATTGGAGAGGCAAGGGCGGAGCCTGGGATCACAGGGGTCTGGGCATCAGTGGAGCAGGCAAACCAGGAGTCTGGGGATCCCCTGCCCAGGCCTAGATCCTTGGCCAGAACTTATAGGCCTGGGCAGGGGTGGAGCTGGGATTGAAGGGGCAGGGGTGGAGCTGGTGATCAGAGTGAACTACAGAGGAAACACCTTTTCTTAACACTCATTGGCTAAGCTCCCTGTATGCCACTGGTAATATTCTTAGTAACTTGGGTAATAAGAATCCCTAAAGGCGATCTAGGGTTTTTCCACCACACTCCTGGAGTAAAGAAATGAAGGTCCATTGCTGGAGGGCTAAGAAATGTCATATCCTGCCCTAGCCGGTTTGGCTCAGTGCATAATGCCTCAGCCTGCTGACTGCAGGGTCTGGGTTCAGTTCAGACCAAGGGCATGTACCTAGGTTGCAGGCTCCTCCCTGGCTGGGGCCCAGGTCAGGGCATATGCAGAAGGCAACCATCAAAGTGTTCCTATCACTTGGATGTTTCTCTCTGTTTTTCCCTTCTCTTCCACATTCTCTAAAAATCAATGGAAATATATCCTCAGATGAGGATAAAAAAGAAAGAAAGAAATGTCATGTCCTATGAAAGACACATCTTGAAAATGCCTAAAGAAAGTTGTCATTTTTTCATGGTGAAGGGACTGGAGTCTGTGTTGATGAAAACACCTTGGTTGCTATGGTGACTGACAGTGGCTGCAGCAGTGGGGTGATGGGGCTGGTGGCTTACCCTGATTAGCCTGGTCACCTCCCACAAAGGGAATCCAAACTGCAGCTTAGGCCTGCTCCCCAAGGGAAGCAGGGATTTGGCCTAAGCCGTCAGTAATACACCCCCTGAGGGCTCCCAATATGTGAGAGGGGGCAAGCTGGGCTGAGGGAACTCCCCCTCCCCCAGTGCACGAATTTCGTGCACCAGGCCCCTAGTATTATCATAGATGCAAAAAGACAATAGGGAGAGAGAGATAGAAACATCAGTGATGAGAGAGAATCATTGATCGGCTGCCTCCTGCACTTCCCCTACTGGAGATCGAGCCCACAACCTGGGCATGTGCCCTGATCAGGAATTGAACTCATGACCCTTCACTCCGCAGGCTGATGCTCTTCTGAGCCAAACTGGCTAGGGCCATAGACTGCTTTTTAATTTTAAAAGTTTTAATTTCAGACCATCAGAGATTGCTTTGAGTCTCTGAGTTTGCAAGGCCGCCACACAGGCCTTCCGTGAGCTGGTCAGGTTAGCATGTGGCCCCTTTTCGCCACTTCATTTGGACACATCCTATCTGCCAGTTGGAGCCTCTACAAATGGATGTTATAGTGAATGTCTGCTGGGACTACCTTAAGGCTCTATGTTGTTCCTTTGCAGACTTGAGCAGATTTTGCCTGGAGCTGAGTACTCAGCATAGTAAGTAGTGTGTGGTCCCTGCTCACTGGGGTTTGCTGCCAGGCAGGAGACGCGTGGTGCACAGGCCATGTTTTGACTCGAGGACCTGCTATGACTGTGCTTTGCACTGGGCAGTGGGAGCCTTGGCTTGGCTGAGGGAGGCCAGTGGCTGGAAGGTATCATGGATGAAGACACGGCAGGGTGTTATGTGGCAGGAACAGTGTGTTGTGAAAAAACAGCTGTGCTTCTCTGGGACCTGGATTCCGTGTTTAGTTGCTGGAGTGTGAATTGCAAGAGCAGAGGGTGATGACAGCTTGAAGAGGTCAGGTAGTGCCTGAACCCTTGTCTTGCTGAAGAATTTGGGTTCTGTCCTATAGGCACGGTGGAAGCATGAATTTGAATCTGAACCATCACTCAACAGCTCTGGGCCTCTGTTTCCGCATCTAATATAATAAAAGAGTAATGTGCAAATTGATCATTACCCGAGACACCTAAGCCACGCCCACCAGCCAAGCCACGCCTCCCAGCCAACCAGAGCGGCTGTATGCAAATTAGCCCAGCCAAGATGGAGGCTGGCAGCCATGGAGCTAGAGCAAACCAGAGGCTTCTGTTGCAACTGCCTGCCTAGGCTGGCTGAGCCTCTGCTCATGGCCATGCCCACCAGCCAATCAGAGCGGCTGTATGCAAATTAACCCAGCCAAGATGGAGGCTGGCAGGGCGGCTCTACACTGGGAGCCTCCGCAGGCAGCATAGCTGTGTTAGGTGTGTCAGCTCAGTTGGGGGGGGGGGTCCGGCCTGGGGCCTCCTTGGGGCATCCAGGAGCGCCCATCCCAGGTCCACTGCCTGGCTCCGCCCCCCTGGGGGCCTCTGCAGGGCATGCAGGGAACCTCTGGCATTGGGTAAAAAGTAAAGTGATGGACACACACTTCTTCACTTAGGTGCGTGCAGGATAGTGAACAGTCAGCCATTAACTCAGTACCAATGTGTCTCTGCAGAGCGTGTCTGTACTTTGAGAGGTCCGGGAAAAAGACAATTACTTTCACATTCCGAGGATATGATATCATAGATGCAAAAAGACAACAGGCTCAGTGAAGGTAAAATAAAGGTTGACCTTTGTTGGGAAAGATACCGGCCTAGGAGGTGACTACCTACTCTAAACTGCTTTTAGTTAAAGTTTAATTTCAGACCATCCTCTGTGGTGACTTTAGGGCTCTGAGTTTGCAAGTCCGCCATGCAGGCCTTCCCTGAGCTGGTCAGGTTAGCATGTGGCCCTTTTCGTCTACACATCTCCTTTTGGCCATAAATCAATCCAAAGGATACACTGATGACCAACCTTCTGGTTGGATAATGGAGTCACACAGTGCTAGGCAGGCTCATTCCTGGGAATTCTCAGTGGCAGTATTTGTCTTGCTGAACAGGGTGGACCACTGGGGATGGGGCAAGACCATAACCTTAGATGGCACTTATGGTCAGATTATTCAAAATAAAAGGCAAGTAAATGAGAAGCAGTCAGATCCTTGTTAAAAAGTATCTTGCATCATTTCTAATATTTGAGCCACCATGATCCAAGTACTTTTGCTGCTTGTCTTAAGTTTTGTTTTTCTGCATCTAGTGTAACATCTACATACCAGGAACAAAAGTAATAATATTAAACCAGTAACACTGATTGGAAGCAGAAAATGTCTAATATTAGACATGGAAGGCTCTGAGGGGAACAAGTGTCTGCTATTCTCCAGAAGTTCCAGTTTTCCTTCTGGGCAGTTAGTTCCATCCATTCCTATAGTTAGACAAAACTCATCCAAAATACTCCTCTAGATTAGATCCATATATAACGGTACCAGGAGAGTAATTAGGGAAGTGTTCTTGGAGGGGTGTGTCCAAGATGGTCCTTTGTAATAGATGCAGCCTGGAAAAATGTACCAAAGCTTATATTGATAGTAGAAGACCAGTGTGTGGTCAACAAAACATTAACTTCAGTCATGACCAGTTTGGCTCAGTGGATGGAGCGTTGGTCTGTGGACTGAAAGGTCCCAGGTTCGATTCTAGTCAAGGCCATGTACCTTGGTTGCAGGGGCATCCCTAGTGGGGGGTGTGCGGGAGGTAGCTGATCAATGTTTCTCTCTCACCAATGTTTCTGACTCTGTCCTTCTCCCCTCCTCTCTGTAGAAAATCAATAAAATATATTTAAAAAAAACACATTAACTTCATTATCACAGCTGATAATCAGAATGTCACTGTCTAGCAGATGGGAAAGATGAACAGGTAAACAAATTAAATTTTTCATGTCTAATAGGGAAAGGGTTCTAGGGAGACAGATATTGTTTCCACTAGGAATCCATAAGGAGGATAATCTTACCTAATGATAGACAAACATGTAAATTGGCTGTCCTTTCACTATGCTTGCCAGCCAATTAGGAGAGTATGCAAATTAACCCAACAAAGATGGTGGTTAATTTGCATATGAGGCGAAAAGTGGAGCAACGGAAGCTGCGAAGACCGGAGGCTCCAGCCAGAGCCAAGGCCTGGGTCCCAGGTGCCAGCAGCCAGGGAAGGGAAGGCCTATTACACGAATCTCTTCATGCAAGGGCCCCTCGTCTATATAATAAAAACCCAGTGGTGTGACGTGGTAAAGACCAAAGACGGGTTGCTATGACGCCCACTATGGCCAGTGAACCCTGCCCCTCCCCCGCCCCGCCCCAGATCAGCCTCTCCCACCTGATTGAGGGTGGAGGTGGCTAGCCAACCCTCCATCCCACACCCCACCCCTTGCCCAGGCTGGCCCAGCGCCCCAGTGGGGCCCTTGTCTCCATTGGGGGCCCAGCCGTCTGGAAACCGCTAGCGGCCCCCCCAAAGCTGCTCTGGGGGTCCACGTGGTACGCAGTCTTAAAAATAAAGACCCCAGCTGCCCCCGCCGGGACAGCCCCCCTCCCGTGGAGCCCCAAACCTGTGGGGGTGGAGACGTTGGCGCCACAGCTGGTGTAGCGACGCTGGTTAACTTTGCAGGGGAGGCGGGCACGGCTCCCGTGTGTGTGTGTGTGTGTGTGTGTGTGTGTGTGTGTGTGTGTGTACTCCACACACGCGGGGGCATGTGCTGGGCGCGTGGCCAGGCATCACCTGAACATGTTCGTGAACAGTGCACACACCTTTGTGTGCATAAATATATCTGCTTCTCAGAAGTGAGCCTGGAAAGGTGCTTTATCTGTAATAGGCAGTTTTCAAAATGTAATCCAGACAAGGCATCTGAAACGAACACACATACAAGGAAAGGCTTTTGCTACTAAACACGAAGCTGATGGGAGTGTTTATGCCCACATGCACTGTGAGTCAAACATGGTGATGTTTAACGTCTGGTGGGTCTGTTTGAAAGGTTAGGTCAATGAGTTCCCATTTCACAAAATAAAATAATGTAAGTGATTCCTACGTGTGCACACTGAGGCAGAGCAGCTTCCCGGCGGTGTGTGCTTGGTGCACGTGTGGAGCACATCAGGGCTGTTTGTAAAGGATGGCTTGGATGATGTGACCCTCTGGCTGAGGAAGGGGGTGTGGCCGTTGTTTTTAACAATTAGGCACCTTCCAGTTTTTAAGACAAACATGTTAACCTACAATCGTGAGTGAGAAGGCCTGGTCAGGTCTTCTAAGACCTTTGTATAGGCCTATGACATAAAGAAGCAGCTGCCTTTTTAGGATGTGGTCTGAAAGAAACCTATTTTTAGTTATTACTGTCTTCAAAGTGAAATAACATTTTTGCAGCCTTTTTATGTGAGGGTTTTTTTCATACTTTCATTACAATATTTGAAACAGGTCTTGTCATTATTTGAAAGCAGTAGTTTCCCTCTCAGTATCAGGGACCTAAACTTTCACACACCCCCCCCAAAATGTTTATTCCCAGTAATTTATGTGTCTAGACTCTGGGGGCCTGATGAGCTCCGGGATTAGACAGGTACTTTGCAGCCAAGGTCAAAGGCTCTTTCCCCATTAGCCCTCGAGGGGGAGCAGCCAGAGGCTTCCTGACCAGCATAAGGAAAGGGGGAGGGGCAGGAAGACCATAAGAGGAAAAGGAGGGGGACTGGAACTCCTTCCCATCCACCCTTAGGAGAGTTCAAGCGCTGGGAGCAGGTGCGGGCAGGTGGGCAGACTACTGTGTGATTTCCCACGCGGGGCCTCTAGTCTATAATCCTATCTAATAAAAGAGTAATATGCAAATTGACCATTACAAGATGGCTTCCCCCATGTGGTCAGAGATGGTCACTACAAGATGGCCAGCAAGGGAGGGCAGTTAGGAGGGACCCAGACCTGCAGGGGAGGGCAGTTGGGGGGACCAGGCTGGCAGAGGAGGGCAGTTGGGAGGGATCCAGGTCTGCAGGGGAGGACAGTTGGGGATCACCAGGCTGGCAGAGGAGGGCAGTTGGGGGGGGACTAGGCTGGCAGAGGAGGGCAGTTGGGAGGGACCTAGGCCTGCAGGGGAGAGCAGTGATGGGGGACCCAGGCTTGCAGGGGAGGACAGTTGAGAGGGACCATCCTGGTAGGGGGAGGGCAGTTAGGGGCAATCAGGCTGGCACAGGAGCAGTTAGTCACTGATCAGGCTGACAGGGGAATGGTTAGGGGCAATCGGCAGGCGAGGGGGATTGGGCCAAACAGGCAGTCAGATATCCCTCAAGGGGTCCCAGATTAGAAAGGGTGCAGGTTGGTCTGAGGGACACACCCCCCCCCCCACTCTGTGCATGAATTTCGTGCACCGGGCATCTAGCAATCTATTCTAATAAAAGTAATATGCAAATTGACTGCCACTCTGAGACACCTAAGCCATGCCCACCAGCCAATCAGAGCGGCTGTATGCAAATTAACCCAGCCAAGATGGAGGCCGACAGCCACGGAGCTGGAACAAGCAGGAGGCTTCCGTTGCACCAGGAGTAAACTGTCTGCCTAGGCTGGCTGGGCCTCTGCTTGAGGCAATGTAGTTTCAATTATAGAAGCCATGGAGCTGAAGCAAACAGGAAACTTCGTTCCCTGTCTAGGCCTCAGCTCAAAGTAACAAAGTTTCAATTATAGAAGATAAATAAACCCTAGAAACCTGATTCCAGCCTTCCTTGCTGGGACGTTGGGTCAGCGGGAGCTGTGGGCAGCCTGAAAACGGCCCTCAGCCCCTCACCCAGGTTGGACAGGCACCCCAGTAGGGATCCGAACCCTGAAGGGGCTGTGGGCAGCCTGAAAATGGCCCTCAGCCCCTCACCCAGGCTGCCCAGGCATGCCAGCAGGTGGACATCCCCCGAGGGGTCCCAGACTGTGAGAGGACACAGGCCGGGCTGAGGGACCCCTCCCCCCAGTGCACAGATTTTTGTGCACTGGGCCCCTAGTCTATAATAAAAAAGGCATAATATGCTAATTAGATTGATACTCTATCCACTGATCCAATAAAGTTAGGGCAAGATTAGCCTTTTTTTTTTTTCTTGTAAGACCCCCAATCAGGTGCCCATCTTCAGAGGCATGTGCAGCAAGCTGAGGGAGGGTTAGGTATCTCTGCATGTTCCTGGGCTGTTTGGGCCATTCTGAGGGGCGGGTCCCTGTTAAGCCTCCTCTCAGGCTCTCATGGAAGTTAGTCATGAAGAAAAGGTGGTTAGCAAACGTTCGGTCGGTCTCAAGGTTAGTTTCCTCTTGGGAGGTTCTTTTAAAATCATCATTTTCCCTTTTGGTTCAGTATCTGGTTCAATTAGTTCTAAATACTTATTACCCTTCTGCAAAAACATACGTGGGCACCAGTGACCTTAAAAGCCTCTCCCTGTCAGGGGAAGTGGGGCTGATTTGACCAGTGAAATCTGTGCTGTCCCTTAACGTGCCCTAGTTGGAAGGGGACCGGTTCCGATTTTAAAGCATCTGTTGACTGCTTAGGTTCCCCACCATTTGTACAGAAGCCTTACTCCGAGGCAGAGGGAACTTACACGGAGGGTTAATAACAGATAAAGGAGCCCAGTATCTACAAGGCCCTTAGTAACGTCCCCTTTTATGGTAATTTCAGTTTCTCCTGAAGAGTTAGTGAGGAGAAGGGGAAATACCCGCTCACAGTCCTGGAGCAGCCCTATGCTCGCTTCTGTTTTCTCTGTAAATCACACTTCAGGTTTTCTTTGTAAACAATCTTTCTATGGTGACCTGGCTTTTTACAGCAAAAGACTCCTCTGCAGTTGGCCCTTACTGAGTAACTCTGCTGCTTGCTCTCAGAACCAGCGGTTGTGTTGGCTGGAACAGGTCAGAAGACCAGGATCACATGTTCTGACAGTTAAGTTTCTGTGAATCCATCAGGGTCTCAGGTAAAGTCGGGAACAAGTGCTGGTTCCCTCTGGCTGAGACCAGCGTTTCCCAAAGGGAGCTGTTGGAATCCCTCTTCTCATTTTCCTTCAAGTCAGTGGTGGTGGAGGGTCCAGAAGGGGAAGGAAGGAGGGGGAAGGGCAAGTCTGGACAAGGAAGCTCAGAAAGGAGGGGGGTTGGGGGGAGGCATCTGTTAGCTTCAGAACACCAGTTCTGAGACCGTCTCTAAAATTTCTTATTAATTTCCTTATTTTTGTAAAAATATTTTTCCTATGCTTTTCCTTAGAAGCTTCTAATTTCCAAATCAAGATATGCTTCCCATATAGTCATTCAGTTTAATGTTAGAGCCAACATTTTTCTAATTTCTGAGGCAAAATACTAATATAGGTCCCCAAGGACAACTGCATTTGGGCCATTTTTAAGTTGATGTTTTCTGGGTAAATCTTCCCATTTCTGCAAAGCACTTGCAAGTAAAGGCTTCCTATGGGGAGTATTAAACGAGGGCTGAGGGTTGGGAGTTGCTAGCTTTGGCGACACAGTTTCCTGTGTTCATATATTATTTTTGGATACCTGCAGTCTGAGCAAATTTCCTAGGGATGTTATGTAGTGCAGTCATGTCAGACTCCAAGGCTACCATGGGCCAAATAAACAAGGTGCAAGTGTATGTGGGCTGCAAAAAACCAAAATCTTCCATTTTCATAGAAATGTAGGTTTATTTCCATAGAGACATGCTGAATACAAAGGGCTGAAATAAACGAGTCATCATTAACATAAAATAATAGAACATTTTAATAAAATGTTCTTCTTGCACATGAACTTACCAGACACTGAATAACTGCACAAATTAATGTGTGACTCAAATAAACCTATTTTTCATATTCTCCAAAAGCGAAATAATTTCCTGTTGCGCACACCAAACAAGTCAGGGGGAGGAAGGTGGTGAGAGTGTAGAGAGTGTCTAGCTCACCCTTCAGATGAGCAGAGGGAGCTCAGGGTCAAGGCCCTGCTCGGTTATGTGTAAAGGGAAATGCCTCACGTGTATCAGGGTGTTTGCATTTACCCCAGAAGGCAGGGTTCAGACTCAAGGCTGCAACGTGACCTTAGGTTTGTCACCCCCGTTCTCTGCGTAAAATTGGGTGATAATACTTACCCTGCTGGTCTGTCATGCTGGTCTCTGGGATCAAGCTGTATCGTGTATGAGAAACATGCTCCTCCTCGGCCCGGCCGGCTTCCTGTCGAGATTGTAGAGAAGTTGTGAATCTTGAAGTGCCATTTTGGGGAGCTGCTTTCCACTAGTGGGAATCTAATTAGATGACTGGGAGTCCCGGCGGTGGGGGGTGGAGTATAAAAAATGAAATAAATTGCATCTGAAAGAAATACTTTATTCCCACTAATAACAGACGGATTGGCCTGCAGTTGTAGCAAAAGCATTTGAAGAAAATTAAGGTCTTGGGGTGAGACTGGCAAGAGCTTGACTCTGAGCCTGTGCCTCGGGGGCTCAGGGCCTTGGCCAGGTGCTGCCTCTCCTGACGGGAGCCTCTTGTCCTAGGCTCGCTGGCGTCAGGCAGGGCAGCCGTGTACACTTCCAACTCTGAGGTCAGAATTCCTGAGGATAAACGTGAGTTGGGAGGGGCTGGGGACGGGGGGTTGGGGGGTGGTGGGTGGAGCCGGCCAGGGTCCTGTCTTCTCTTATTTGTTGCTGCTTCCTTCCGCTCACATTGATCTGTCTGTAGCCGCCAAGTTGTCCTGCTCCTACTCGGGCTTCTCCTCTCCCAGAGTGGAGTGGAAGTTTGCCCAGGGTGACATCACCAGCCTCGTCTGCTATAACAACAAGATCACAGGTGAGTCCTCCACCTGGCTGCCAGGTCCCCAGGGCCTTCCCACCTCCTCGCTTAGGTGCCTCGGTGTCACTGGCACCAGCTTCTCCCAGCTCTCCAGCCGCCCCTACGCTGGCTCCTCTCCCTGCAGCTCCCTTTGAGGACAGAGTCACCTTCTCGAACACTGGCATCACCTTCCACTCCGTGACCCGGAAGGACACAGGGATGTACACGTGCATGGTCTCGGATGAAGGCGGCACCGCCTACGGAGAGGTCACTGTCCAGCTCATTGTCCTTGGTAGGTGCCAGGTCTGCCCACTGGGCATCGTTGCTTCCCTCAATGCTGGGTGGGCTTTGCCAAGCCCGGGAGCTCACAGACGGTGCCATGCTCTGAGCACAGACTCAGTCGCAGGGAGGCCAGCGTGGAGGCTGGGGTCACGCTCTCGTCAGCCACTTTGCCTCCAGGAGCCCTCCCTGCCCCTGTGGTCAGCACCTTCTCTGCTTTCCAGTACCACCATCCAAACCCACGGTCACCATCCCCTCCTCCGCCACCATTGGGAGCCAGGCGGTGCTGACCTGTTCGGAGCCTGACGGCTCCCCGCCCTCTGAGTACCTGTGGTACAAGGACGGGGCCCTGATGCCTCTGGAGCCCAAGAGAAACCGTGCCTTCAGCAACTCTTCCTACAGCCTTAACCCCAAGACAGGGGAGCTGGTATGCACGTGGTTGGGGGGGGGGAGGGGGAGCTGAAAAGGGTGAGGACACGGGCAGGAGCCCTGAAGGGGGAGGAGGGACAGCACCAAGGTGAGCTGAGCTTTAGGATCCTAAGACATAGAAGGCCTGCACGTGGCTTCTCGAGCAGGACAGTGGTTTTCACCCGCAGGTCTTTGATCCCGTCTCGGCCTTTGATACCGGAGACTACTCTTGCCAGGCACAGAACGGGTACGGGACACCCGTGATGTCGGACGCTGTGCACATGGAGGCTGGTGCGTGCAGGCAGGGTGGCAGGAGCAGGACTTAGACCTGGAAGGGGGGTTGGAGTCTTTTCCTGCTGCTTGAACTGTGTAGTTGGTACCGCAAGTGAGCATTCGTGTGCCCGACCTGTCATTTGTGTCTCGTAGTGGAGCTGAATGTTGGGGGCATCGTGGCAGCTGTCATAGTAACACTCGTTCTCCTTGGATTCCTGATTTTCGGCATCTGGTTTGCCTACAGCCGTGGCTACTTTGAAAGTAAGTACCTGGCCCCATAGGCTCTCCCTCCTGCGGTCCCCATGTTGGGCTCAGCTCTGGGGCTGTGTGGGGACTGCATGCTGGTTCCCATCTTCCTGGCTGAGCTGCCTCTGTTCTGCTGACGCACACCATCCATTTCTTCTCTTTCAGGAAAGAAGAAAGGGTGAGTGAGGCGCTGTGCGGGGCTCTCCGCGGTGGAGAACATGGATGCATGTGGTTTGATGCCGAGAGGGGCCCAGGGGTAGGGGTTGGAGGGGGAGGCCACGCCTGGCAGGGAGACATGAGTTTCTGGGGTCACTGCGGTCTGTGCTGTCCTTTCCCCTCCACCCCACGTCCCCACCTGAGACCTTGTGATTCTGTCCAGTTCTCAGTTCTGACCTCAAAGGTTGGTAAGAAGAAGAACTCGGGTCTGACTGTTCTGTCTTCTGCAGGACCGAGAGCAAGAAGGTCATTTACAGCCAGCCCACTGCTCGCAGCGAGGCAAGTGTCGCAGGGGAGCGTGGCTCTGGGGCCTGGGTTTGTGTGCTTAGTGTGTGAACTGAAGACAAGAGGGCCATGGCCAGTGTGCCTCATTGGATAGAGGGTCAGCCCACAGACTAAAGGGTCCCGGGTTCGATTCCCGTCAAGGGCATGTACTTTGGTTGCAGGATCCCTGGCCTGGGTGGGGCCTGTGCAGGAGGCAACCAATGGGTGTGTCTCTGTCCCATTGCTGTTTTTTTCTCTCTCTCTCTCTCCCCTCCCACTCTCTAAAAATCAATGGAAAATTACCCTGAGTGACACTTACCCAGAAGAAGAAGACTGGAGAGATTGATGGGTTTCGTTTCCGCAGGGGGAATTCAGACAGACCTCGTCTTTCCTGGTGTGAGCCTCCCTGGTCTCCCGCCGCCGGCCTCGGGTGCTGCTGGACTCTGGCCCTGAAGCGTCCACAGGAGGCCTGGCATCTTCCAGCCCCGCAGGCCCCTCTGTCCATTCACTGGGATGTGTTTTTAATGTCAGCTCGGCCCCCACACCCTCCTCTCCTCCCTGCACTGCGAGGCCCCTGGAACAGCCTCCCCAACCCGTGGTTCCAGCAGGAGCCTGGCCCTGCCGGCAGCTCCTTGTCCTCGGGGATGTGGGAGCCAAGGGGCCCTCAGCTCCCTCCGATGGTGGACAGCGACCTGGACAGCGCCCGCGGTCTCGGGGCGCCACGGGCTCAAGTTGGGGTTTGCCAGCATTGGTTTCTTCCACCTCCGCGTCCCCCCCCACCAGAGCGCACTGTTCTGCAGACGGGCCTTGGGCCTTCCCATGTCGGGAGGAGCCCGCCTGGTTGTCCGGGGAGCGTCCAAGCTTGCGGGGGTGCAGCGTGGGGCCCTGGAGGAGCAGCTGGAGCTGTGGCTGCGCAGCTGAGGGCCCGCCCTGCCCGCGGGGGCAGCGCCTCGGGGGCCCCGCGCTAGCTCCTCGGTGAGATTGTGTTGAGTGTGTGGATGCTGCTGGAAATAAAACCGTGGATCGTGGAAGCTTCTGCTTAGTGGGAGGTGGTTCTTCGTCTCCTTTGTACCAACGAGGAAATGCCCAAAGGGCCACTTCCCGCAGCCTGGGTGCCCCCCGCCCCCTGCTCTCGAGGCGGAGCCTCCGGGATCCTGATCTGGTGAGGGTTCCCCAGGGAGGCTGCGCCTGTGGCTCGATCTCCCCGCGAGGAGCGAGTGTCTCCCCACCCAGCCTCCAGCACCTGCTCAGACCTTGGGGCCGCAGGAAAGGGTGTCAGCCCGAGGCAGCGGTTCTCCGGCCTTTGAAGAGCTGCATCCCCCGCAGGAGGGGAGCACCTGGTGCGCTTCATCTGTGGGTGGGAGGTCAGGAAGAGACCACCTGGGGCGGTGGTGTGGGGGTGTGTGTGTGTGTGTGTGCATGAGGGAGCGAGAGCAGGCCTGCCCAGCCTCGCCTTTCTCTCCCCGCTGTGATCCTCCTTTTGACTGTTTCCCCTCCACCGTCCGGCCTGTTGCGTGACTAGCAGCTGCGGCTTTGCTTGCAGGGCCTGTGCTGTATTTCTGGGGGGAATGGCAAGTACTTCGCCACATTCTGCTGCCTTCCTTGGAAATCCTGGGTGGAACTGAGTTTCCTATCCAGGTTCCAAAAGGAAAAACAAAAACAAGTAACCATCAGGTAAAGGTCACGCACCAATAAAACATTTTCCAGATGGAAATGAAATCTAATTAGCCAGTGAGAGTAGAGATGAGGGTCCGGTCAGGAGGAATGTGAAGCACATTTAGGATCCGTGCCCTGTGGGGAGAAGGTGGGAGTGCAGGAAAGGCCTGCTGTCGTTCACGTGTGAGGACCGCCTTGGAATTCACCTCTGGCTACAACAGCCCCTTGGACTGGGAAAGCATGTCAGCTTTGTGGAATGTCAAAACCAATTTTTTAAATAAGTTGTTCACATTGAGTTTATTTAAATCCTGAAATAATACATTTAAAGAATTTTGTCCTTCAAAATCCTCCTGATAGTCTTAGTGATTAAGAAATTTGCCCTGGCCAGTTTGGCTTAGTGGATAGATCATCAACCTGTGGACTGAAGGGTTCCAGGTTCAATCCTGGGTTGTGGACTTGATCCCCAGTGAGGGGCATGCAGGAGGCAGTCCATCCATGATTATCATCGATGTTTCTGTGTCCTTCTACCTCTCCCTTCCTCTGTGAAATAAAAAGAAATTAGCAATAGCTTCCCTAAGACTTGATGATTTTACTTTACCTAGAGGCCCAGTGCATGAAATTTTTGCAGGGGGGTTGGGGGGGTGTGGGGGAAAGCATTCCCTTCAGCCTAGCCTGCACCCTCTCTATTCTGGGACTGCTGGCTTCTAACTGCTCCACCTGCCTGCCTGATCGCCTCCAACTGCCCCCTCTGCCGGCCTGGTTGCCCCATGCAGCCTGCTGTTCAATCATTTGGTCGTCTCTCACTAACCCCTCTTGTCACTACACGCAGCCTGCTGTTCAGTTGTTACTGTGACATCATCCTGGACAGTTTGCATATTCCTCTATCATTAGTATAGATTTCACCTGTGCTTAAATGGGAATGATGGACTGGGAGGTGGATACCAGCACAATTTCCTGGACATGGTGTCTGACGTATCTACCAGAACAGCGAAGAAATGGTTGAATGTTAGAGGTTGTTCCCACTTTGCTGAGAGTTATCAAAAATGGATGCTGGATTTTTGTCGAATGCTTTTTTTGCATCTATTGATATGATCATGTGATTTTTGTCTTTCAGTTTGTTTATGTGATGTATCACATTAATTGATCTGCAAATATTGTACCAGTCTTGCTTCCCTGGAATAAATCCCACTTGGTCGTGGTGTATGATCTTTTTAATATATTGCTGGATCTGATTTGCTAATATTTTGTTGAGGATTTTAGCATCTATGGTCATCATAGATATTGGCCTATAATTCTCTTTCTTTGTAATGTTTTATAATCAGGATAATGCTGGCCTCATAAAAAGAGCTTCAAAGTGTTCCTCTTGGGTTTTCTGAAACAGTTTGAGGAATATAAGTGTCAATTCCTCTTTGGATGTTCGGTAAAACTCCACTGTGAAGCCATGCAGACTAGGGCTTCTGTTCGCTGGGAGTTTTTTTTTTTTAATTTTTATTGTTCAGATTATTGTAGTTGTTCCTCTTTTTTCCCCCCATATCTCCCCTCCTAGTCCTCCCCCCCCCCCACTGTCCTCATCCATAGGTGTACGATTCTTGTCCATTCTCTTCCTGTACCCCCAAAATGCTTTCTCCCCCAAGAATTGTCAGTCCACTCCCTTTCTATGTCCCTGATTCTATTCTATTCATCAGTTTATTCTGTTCATCAGATTTTTTATTCACTTGATTTTTAGGTTCACTTGTTGATAGATATGTATTTGTTGTTCATAATTTTTATCTTTACTCTTTCTTCTTCTCAAAGGATACCTTTCAGCATTTCATATAATACTGGTTGGATGGTGATGAATTCCTTTAGCTTTTTCTTGTTTGTGAAGCCCTTTAACTGACCTTCAATTCTGAATGATAGCTTTGCTGGGTAAAGTAATCTTGGTTGTAGGTTCTTGCTGTTCATCACTTTGAATATTTCTTGCCACTCCCTTCTGGCCTGCATGGTTTCTGTTGAGAAATCAGCTGACAGTCGTATGGGTACTCCCTTGGAGGTAACTGACTGCTTTTATCTTGCTGCTTTTAAGATTCTCTCTTTGTCTTTTGCTCTTGGCATTTTAATTATGATATATCTTGCTGTGGTCCTCCTTCGGTTCCTTTGTTTGGAGTTCTCTGTGCTTCCTGGACTTGTAAGTATTTCTTTCACCAGGTGGGGGAAGTTTTCTATCATTATTTCTTCAAATAGGTTTTCAATATCTTGCTCTCTCTCTTCTTCTGGCACCCCTATAATTCTGATGTTGGTATGCTTGAAGTTGTCCCAGAGGCTCCTTACACTATCTTCATATTTTTGGATTCTTTTTTCTTTTTTCTTTTCCGCTTGGGTGTTTTTTGCTTCTTCGAATTTCAAATCTTTGGCTTGATTTTTGCGGTCCTCTCGTCTGTTGTTGGATCTCTGTATATTATCCTTTATTTCAGTCAGCATATGCTTAATTTCTAGCTGGTCCTTTTTCATATCCTCGAGGGTCTCACTAAATTTATTGGCAGTTTCTAGAAAATTCGTGAAAAACCTTGGTTTTGAACTCTATATCCAGTAGTTTGCTTTCCTCCATTTGTGTCATTTGTGATCTGCTTCTTTTTCTCCGCATTTTGGCTGCTTCCCTGTGTTGATAGAGTGGCTTTCTGTGCTAGGTGTCCTATGGGGCCCAGTAGCTCAGCCTCCCCAGTTACCTGAGGTGAACACTCTTGGTGCACCCCTTTGTAGGCTTTGTGCACAGTCTTGTTGTAGCTAAGCCTTGATTGTTGTTGGTATCACTGGGAGGAATTGACCTCCAAGCCACTTGGCTATGAGAATCAGCTGTGTCTATGGTGGTAGAACTTCTGTGTTGGAGACACGCTTATGGGGCAGGAGTTGCTTCAGTGGGTCTTTGGTGCTCACTGAGTGTGTCCCTTATGTATCTGAAGAGTTATATTTTGGATAGTGCCACTCTGACCACTGGACACATTGGCTCTTGGATCTCTAAGGAGGTGCTAATTTAGCCTTTGCCTGAAGCTACCCAGGCTTTTATATGCAAAAGCCTCTGCTAGTAGCTTGGGTAGGGCAGAGTCTTAGGGAATCAACAGGGCGGAGCAAACAGCTATGGCTGATCCTCAGCCCAGCCCTAAGAGGCACCGGGTCTCAGTGTTCCATGGTATTTGCTGTAAGCAATGCTGAGAGAAAGCCACTCTGGAGTTCCTCTCAGTGCCAGACAGTCCAGCTTCTCCCTGTAAGAGTCTGGGTCCCCAGAAACTTGCCCAGAACTGGAGTTCAGGGCCGCAGGAAACTTGTGACTCCCTCTGGTATGAAAAAGAGAACCGCATCCTTAGTCGCCAGCCGTCTCCAAGAGCCCTTTCCGCGCGGCGCGTGCCTCCGTACCTTTGCACTTCACTTCCACACCTCCTCTGAGTCTCAGTGTGTTTTTCTCTTTCTAGTTGTAGAATTTTCACTCAGCCAGCCTTCCTATGGTTCTGGATGGTGTCTGTTTTTTCTTTTCGTTGTGGTTTTGAAATGGTTGTGCGATGCAGCAAATTCAGTTGTTTACCTATGCCACCATCTTGGTTCCATGTGCAGTTAAGTCTCGCTGGGAGTTTTTTATTATTGCTTTTAATTTCCTCGGTTGTTATTGGCCCATTCAGGTTTTCTGATTCTTCCTGATTCAGTTTTGGGAGATTGTATTTTTCTAGGAATTTGTCCATTTCATCCACATTGTCCAGCTTGTTGGCATAGAGTTGTTCCTGATATTTTCTTACAATCCTTTCTTCATTGCTTTTGTTTCTAATGTTATTGATGCGGGTCAGCTCTCTCTCTTTGTTTCTTGATGAGTCTGGCTAACACTTCAACCTTGTTTATGTTTTCAAAGAATAAGCTCTTGGTATCATTGTTTCTTTTGTTTTTTTTTAAGTATCTATGTCATTTATTTCTGCTCTAATCTTTATCATTTCCTTCCTTCTACTTACTCTGGGTTTTTCTTGTTCTCTTTCTAGTTCTTTAAGTTGTAGGATTAAATAGTTTATTTTTAATTTTTTTTTCTATTTTTTGTAGTGCTATGAACTTCCCTCTCAGGACTGCTTTTGCTGTGTCCCAAAGATTTGGGGTTGTCGTGTGTTCATTTTCATGAATTTTAAAAATTTCTTTCTTGATCTCATTGGTAACTCATTCACTATTTAATAACATGCTACTTAGTCTCCATGTGTTTGAATGTTTGTTTGTTTTTACTGTAGTTGACTTCTAATATCATTCCACTGTGATCTGAAAAGAGGCTTGATATGATTTCCATCTTCTTGAACTTACAGAGACTTGTTTTGTGTCCTAACATGTGGTCTATCTTTGTGAATGGTCCATGTGCCCTTGAGAAGAAGGTACATTCTGCTGCTTTGGGGTGAAATGTTCTATAAATGTCAACTAAATTCATCTGATCCAGTGTGTCCTTTTGGGTTACTGTTTTCATGTTAATTTTTAGTCTGGAAGATCTATCCAATGAAGTCAATGGGTATTAAAGCCCCTTACTATGACTGTATTGTTGTCGATCTCTCCCTTAAAATCCTCTAGAAGTTTTTTTAAAATATATTTAGGTGCTCCTATATTGGGTGGATGTATGTTTACCAGGGTTATATCATCTTGTTGGATATGTAATATTATGTATTGACATTTGTTGTCTCTTTGATAACCTTCATTTTGAAGTCTATTTTGTTGGATATGAGTATTGCTAGCCCAACTTTTTTTTTCTTTTCCATTTGCATGGAAAGTTTTTTTCCATCCCTTCACTCTCATCCTGTGTGAGTCTTGTTCTGAGTGGGTCTCTTGTAGACAGCATGTAGTTGGGTCATGGTTTTGCATCCATTCAGCTACTTTATGCCTTTTGATTGGGGCATTTAATCCATTTACATTTAAGGTTATTATTATTTTAAAAAGTATATTTTTTATTATTGATTTCAGAAAAGAAGGGAGAAGGAGAGAGAAATAGAAACATCAATGATAAGAATCATTGATTGTCTGCCTTCCGCATGTCCCACACTGGCGATTGAGCCCACAAGCCAGGCATCTGCCCTGACTGGGAATTGAACTAAGATGTCCTAATTCATAGGTTGATGCTCAACCAGTGAGCCATGCCAACTGGACAAGGATATTATTCATAGGTACTTAGTTGTTGCCATTTTAATTATGTATGCCTAGGTTTCTCTCTCTTTCTCCTTCTCATTACAGTACTCCCATTAGCTTTCTTGTAATGCTGGCTAGGTTGTGATAAACTCCTTTAGCCATTGTGTGTGTGTGTGTGTGTGTGTGTGGCAAGCTCTTTATTTGACCATCTTTTTTTTTTTTTTTTTTTTTATGACCACCAAGATTAGTGTTCTGATCCAAGGGGAAAGGAAACTAGAGGGTTTGACCATTTATTTATTTTTTTAGTATATTTTTATGAATTTCATTTATTTGTTTTCTTAATATATTTTTATTGAATTTCAGAGAAGAAGGGAGAGTGAGGGAGAAACATCAATGATGAGAGAGAATCATTTATCGGCTGCCTCCTGCATACCCCCCACTGTAGATTGAGCCTACAACCCATGCATTTGCCCTTGACCAGAATCAAACATGGGACCTTTCAGTCTGCAGGCCAATGCTCTATCCACTGAGCAAAACCATCTAGGGCTGACCATCTATTTTGAATGATTCTTGCTAGATGTAGTAATCTTAGTTTCAGATCCTTGCTTTCCATTACCTTGATACTTCATGCCATTCCCTTCTGTCCTGCAGAGTTTCTGATGAGAAATCAGGCGTCAGCCTTATGGGAGCTCCTTTGTAGGTAACAGTTAACTTTTCTCTTGCTGCCTTTAAGATTCTCTCTTTGACTTTAATTTTTGGCATTTTAATTACGATGTGTCTGGATGTGGGCCTGTTTGGGGTCTTCTTGCTTGCGGTCGTTTGTGCCTCCTGGACTTATGTGACTTTTTTCTTCACCAAGTTAGGGAAGTTTTTTGCTATTATTTCTTCAAACATGTTCTCCATTCCTTTCTCCTTTTCTGCCTCTTTTGGCCCTCCTGCTATTCAGATATTGTTATGTTTCATGTTGTCCCACAGCTCCCTTAGTTGTCCTCCTGTTTTTTAATTGTTTTTTTCTTTTTGGTTCTCTGATTGTGTGATTTTTTTTTTCCTACTTTGTCTTCTAATTCACTGATCGGATCCTTAGCTTTGTGGGAGACCCCCTGCCAGAGAAGGTACTATAGCACTCTTTTAAGTCTTGTTGACTGAACTCAAGGCCTTGGGCAGAGCCCTTCCTTGAGGGCATTTCTGGCCAAAAGGTGAGATTGCCTTCAGTTCAACTCTTCAAAGCCTAGGTGCTGCCCTAACCGGTTTGGCTCAGTGGATAGAGCGTCGGCCTGTGGACTGAAGGGTCCCAGGTTCGATTCTGGTTAAGGGCATGTACCTTGGTTGCAGGCACATCCCCGGTAGGCAACTGATCGATGTTTCTCTCTCATAGATGTTTCTCGCTCTCTATTCCTCTCCCTTCCTCTCTGTAAAAAAAATCAGTAAGATACAAAGCCTAGGTGCCTGGGGATGGGTTTTTATTATGTAAATCCAGTCAAGAACCTGGAATACCTCCCTTATATCGAGTTTTGGTGAAACCTGATTTCTTGGGGGAACTTGGACTATAAAATAAACATGCTGCTTTGGTTTTGTGCTCTCTGCCTCTCTGCCAGAAGAGGTCAGAAGCCCACCCAGACCCAGCTTTTTTCTATTTCTGTGTCTGTCTTTCATTTTCTCGGTCCCAAGGTGCCTCCAAGGAAAAGAACTGGTTCATGCTCTCTTTCCCTGTGTGGGACGCGGAGAAGGGAGCCCCATGCCCCGACACAGGCTTCCCCTAATCTGTTGTGTATTCCTTCCAATGTGTTCTTTCTTTGTGCTATTTCATTCTTTATTTCTGTTTTCATATTTACTATATCGTTTATTATGCTGTTGAGCATCTTTGCCATCATTATTCCGAACTCTATATCTGATAAACTTCTTTTTTTGTGTCCACATAATGTTTTTATTTTTATTCAACTGTAATCAAAGAGCAGAATTAACACAACATTTGGCAACTCCAGACGGGCTTTTGTTTCACCAATGTAACACCACAGACTACGGATTTCAGAGAACCTTTCGCTCAACCCTGCAGCTCAACAACAAAGGGACTCTGCAGGTTTCCTGTACTGCTCTTCAGAGGGTATGCCTTTAAGTTCTGGGTTATTATTATTATTATTATTATTTTAATATATATTTTATTGATTTTTTACAGAGAGAAAGGGAGAGGGATAGAAAGTTAGAAACATCAATGAGAGAAACATCAATCAGTTGCCTCCTGCACACCTCCTACTGGGGATGTGCCTACAACTAAGGTACATGCCCTTGACTGGAATCGAACCCAGGACCTTTCAGTCTGCAGGCCAATGCTCTATCCACTGAGCCAAACCAGTCAGGGCTATTCTTTTTTTTTTTTCTTATAGCCATTTTCAGGGACCTTAAGGACTTCAATGTCTTTAAGGCTCGTAACATGGCTTTACTATGGCCAGCTTTCTCTAAATTTCTGCAGAACACATTCAGTAGGGCTATTATTCTTATATTAACAATCTGATGGCCACATCATAGTACCAAAATAGCCTCCCCAAAATGGAGTTCAAATTTGATCAAAACATAAATCCAGATGTGTGACCCTATACAATTATAAAGGACAGGCAGAGAGAAAATCACCCTACAGCTCTGTCTGCTCAGATCTTGCCTGTGAGAGTGGAAATGGGGAAGAGGAGAAATCAACATGCATCACTGAACATGAGAACACTGCCTGGGCCCCTGGGGCCATGTCTGTCTCCTGGCTTTCCCCTACTTCCCAGCTTAGGCACATAATCATCCCATTCCACCTGGTAACACATGCTGGCCCCTGGGGGCCCGAGCTTGTACTTTTTGCAGAAAGATGCCACCTTGAATTTGCCACAGGGGTCTCCAGATCACCTCTGCCTGCACACTGAATGTATTCAGTCTTGAGAAGCTAAAGGCAATTGTCCACAGGTTGAACGTGAAGTTTTCCAATAGGGTGGGGCAACTGTCTTACCCCCAGGCAAAAACCACCTGGATAGCAAAGGTCTGCCTGGAAGAGTTGTCCTCTGCAGCATGAGGGAATGACCAGGTTAGAAACAGAGGTGTCTGCCCTCCAGGTTCTAACCCTAGAGCCCCCATCTCTGGCTTCTGCTCACATAGCTCAAGTCCACTCTGCCCTCCAACTGTTGGAGCCCAGGGTAAGTGGTTACACACGAAATTTTGTGTGTTAGCTCTTTAAGAGGGTGTCTGAATTTTTTTCCCCCTGGGTGATATCTCTATTATTTTTTAAAAATATTTCAAGAAAAACAATCTTAAATATAACAATGTTACATGCAATAAACCTTAATATCTCAAGAAAAACTTTTGAATATGATAATGTTACGTACAATCAACACCAATTATTCAAGAAAAAGATCTTATGATAATATTACATGTCATAAACATTAATATTCCAAGAAGAAAAAGGATTTTAAGTATATTACCAAAATTGTACTAACATAGTATGATATCAAAAAGTTGTAGGAAGTATTAAAAATCTGCAAATAACAGAATTATTTCTATTCTAAAATATTTTTTCTTCTAGCTCTATTTTTGTTCATCAGTTTATGTTGTTAATTATATTCCACACATGAGTGAGATCATGTGATATCTTTCACTGACTAGCTTGTTTTGCTTAGCATGATGCTCTCCAGTTCCAAACATGCTGTTGCAAATGGTAAGAGTTCCTTCTTTTTTATAGCAGCATAGTGTTCTATTGTGTAAATGTACCACAGTTTTCTAATCCACTTATCTGCTGATGGGCACCTAGGCTGTTTCCAAATCTTAGCTATGGTGCATTGTGCTGCTATGAACATAGGGATGCATATGTGTTTTCTGATTGGTGTTTCTGGTTTCTTGGGATATAGTCCTAAGTGGGATCACTGTGTCAAATGGGAGTTCCATTTTTAATTTTTTGAGGAAACTCCATACTGTTTTCCACAGTGTCTACATCAGTATGCATTTCCACCAGCAGTGCATGAGTGTTCCTTTTTCTCACACCCTCACCGGCACTTGTTGTTTGTTGATTTGTTGATGACAGTCATTCTGACAGGTGTGAGATGGTACCACATTGTTGTTTTGATTTGCATCTCTCTGATGATTAGTGACTTTGAGCATGTTTTCATATGTCACTCAGCCTTCTTTTTGTCCTCTTTCAAAAAGTATCTATCTAGGTCCTTTGCCCATTTTTTGATTGGATTGTTTATCTTCCATTTGTTGAGTTGTATGAGTTCCCTGTAAATGTTGGAGATTGAGCCCTTATCAGTGATAACATTGGCAAATATGTTCTCCCATGCAGTGGGCTTTCTTGTTGTTTTGTTGATGGTTTCTTTTCTGTGCAGAAGCTTTTTATTTTTATGTAGTTCCATTTGTTTATTTTCTCTTTAGTTTTCATTGCCCTAGGAGCTGTACTGGTGGAGATATTGCTACGACATATGTGTGATATTTTGCTGCCTATGGATTCTTCCAAGATCTTTATGGTTTCCTGTCTGTGTTCATTTTGAGTTTATTTTTGTGTATGGTGTATGTTGGTGGGTCTAGTTTTATTTTCTTGCATGCATCTGCCCAATTTTGCCAGCACCATTTATTGAAGAGACTGTCTTGACTCCATTGTATGCTCCTGCCTCCTTTGTCAGATATTATCCTATATAATAAAAGCCTAATATGCTAC
The DNA here is from genome assembly GCA_004026665.1 of Murina feae. NCBI lineage: Eukaryota > Metazoa > Chordata > Mammalia > Chiroptera > Vespertilionidae > Murina > Murina feae. The sequence continues at coordinate 23,977 of PVJC01020497.1, forward strand.
GTGTCTGGTCGTCTGTTCAATCTATCAAAGTGTAATGCTAAGGCTGGTCAACTGCTCACTCTGATGTACACTGACCACCAGGGGGCAGATGCTCCGACCAGTAGATTAGCTTGCTGCTGGGATCTGCCCTATTGAGATTGAGCGAGAGGGGCCGGACATGCCCTGGAGCCCTTCCACAGTCCCTCCCAGCCCTGACTCTGCACTGGTGGGGTCTCTTGGCCTGGCCTGCGCCCTCTCACAATCTGGAACCCCTTGGGGGAGGTTGGAGAGCCGGTTTTGTCCTGATCCCACAGGCCAGACCGAGGGACCCCACTGATGAATTTGTGCACTGGGCCTCTAGTTTGAGTAAATGGCTTGGGTCGATTTCTGGGTTCCCTGTTCTGTTTCATTGGTTTATATGTTCTTGTGCCCATACCAGGCAGTTTTGTGGACAGTGGCTTTGTAGTAGAGCTTGATATCTGGTATTGTGATCCCTCCAGCTTTGGTCTTTTTTCTCAGAATTGCTGCAGCTATTCGGGGTCTGGTGTCTGAATTTTCAGCCATCTCTCCCTGGCAGACAGCAACGCTGCTGCTTTTCACAGCCAGATGTTATGTGGGTATCCTCATTCTGGTGCTCTATGCTGGGGGCCCAGCTTGGGGGTTACACCCCAGAGTTCTCAGTGGCACCCCCCACAGCTGAGATATCCTTCTGGGATTTGAGCTGCTCTCTGTGGGAACCTGGCCAGCCCTTTAGCACCTCTGCCCCTCCTACCAGTCTCTGTGTGGTCTGCACTTTCAGTCCTTGGTTATCAGGGTTCTCTCCAGCTAGTCTTCAGTTGATTATTCAGGATGCTTTTTGTTGTTGTATATTAGTTGTAATTCCAGTTTGATTCTGAGTGTGTAGCATCAACTTACTCTGCTGCCATTTTTAGTCCTCCTCGGGGTTTATTCTTTTTTTTTTTTGCAAGAACATGAGAGCTTTATTATTCGAGTTAACTCAGACTTCCCGCTCGCCCACTGGCACAGCAGCGCTACGGAGCAGGAAGTGTGGGTTTTAAGGAAAACAAAGGATTTATAGGGCCAGAAGTAGTGGGTGGGGTAACGTGTGTGGCCCCAACCCTATTGGTAGATCTGCACTCTCGCACCGCCCTTCCGCCCTTCCGCCCTTACATTCCCCCCTTGGTTTTATGTACATGAGTCAAATCATTGACTATTATGGGTACTTCTTTCCCCCTAGGTCTTGAGGGGAGCATTCTGTTCATTCACCTTTCCCCCAAAATTCCTTTGTGCATTTGGTCATAACATGTTCCTTGCTGCGTGGGGAAGAGCTCCCTTCTCTGTGCCCCGCATACGAGGAAGAGGGCCTTAGGTGCCCTCCGTAGCAGGGCCCCCCAACACTCCTGCCAGGTACTTCCTGTCAAGTAGATGTCCTCTAGCTTTGACAGGTCTGAGGTCGCAATGGAATCCTGGCCTCGCCCTCCAAAAGACCTCGCCCTCCCAGCCCGGGGCTCTCCCCGGGCACCAAAAGGCACTTCTATGTAGCCCCGGAGGTCAGCCAGGGAGGGGCCCCAGGCATTGGTGCTGGGGCAACTCCGCAGGTGCAGGCAACCGCCAGCATGAGGGTGCTGGCAAAGGAACCGTCGTGCAAGCCAGAGTTGGACTCCGGAGGCCTTGGCTCTGCGCCTCTAACCCCATCCTTGGGGCCACGTCCGACTGCTCTCTGGGATCTCTCAGAAGCATCAGAAACACCTCCTCCAAGGTGGCATCTGCAACCTCGCAACCCATCAGGCACAGGCGGAGGCACAGGCGGCGCCGGTTCTGCTTCAGTGCCTGGAGGAGCCCTTCAAAGCTGGCTCGGTCGTCTCTGGGGAGGAAATGCCTGTGGGACGCAGGTCTTCATCCTGTAGGCTGTCCAACTCCAGCAGGCTGAGAATCTGGCCCTGCTGCAGGACAGCCACGCGGTCGCCTCTGCCTCGTCCAGGTGGTGGGTTGTCCACTTACTGGATGAAGATGTCCCAGATGAAGCAGGGATCCACTCCACTAGTGGGCTTGTCCAGCACCATAGTACAGCCTCCTCCGCAGGCCTCCGGATAGGGCACGGGCTGGTTGGTGCTAATGCTGCATCAGCAACTTGCTGCCGGGCGCCACAGGTCTGCTGCGGCGACTCGATGGATGTGAAGAGCAGCTCCAGGACAGTGAGCCTGTCCAACATGACAACCCTGCTGAGGACTTACTCTCAGCTCCTCTCTGACCACAGCCAAGTCTGTCTGCGGGTTCCTGCCATCCGCAAGGGCGGCCCCAGAGGTGGGTACACGCAGCCCTTTCTGGGCTGCTCTCACTCGGGAGCGGTGGCACCCAGTCTTGCATCATGTTCTTTGTCGGCCACCTGCATGATTACCGCAGTGCTGCCCTGCAGCACAGGGAGGCCTTTGTCCCTGGCGTGTACCTTGAACTCATACCTGTCTGTCTGCTCGCGGTCCAGCATCGTGTAGTCGAAGGCAAACACGGGGGTGTCACTGAGGGCACCAGCGAGTAGGCAACCTCTGTGTTCTTGCCGTTGTCGGTGTCGGTGGCCAGCATGGTGGCCATCCTGGAGACCTCCACCACCATCTGGCCAGTTCTGGTCGCCCTCCGTGTCGCTGGCCGGTTTTGGAAGGGCATGTTCCCCACCACCATGCAGGTGACCACACCGTTCTCCCCAGTTCATGGGGGGTGGGGGGGGCGCTGCTCATGGTCACAGGCCATGACGGTGAAGTGCAGCTGACTCACTTCCTCGCGGTCAGAACGCTGAGCCAGCCCGACGCCTCATCCAGGCGCAGCAGCTGCCACACCGATTTGGTGGTGGCGCCGCCCGTTGATCCCCACGTCCAGGTCAGGATGGGGGTGCCCAGGGTGTTGTCCTCCACTAGGTCGGCCTCGTACATGCTCTTCTCGAAGCAGGGGCTGTTGTCATCGGGTCGCCGCCGTTGTGCACCCACAGGGTCAGCTCCTACGAGTCGCTCTGCTCGGGGTCCAGCGCTCCCTTTACAATGAGCTGCCACTGCTCGCCATCAGGGGTGTCGGCCGCCTATAGCTCAAACAAGCTGCTGCCTCTGCTGCCTCTGTCGAGGCATCACTGCAGTTCGCACCTTTCCCACCGTCCCTGGGGTAGGGGGCGCTGTCTGCAGCCCTGGAGCGCCAACCCTCGCCACCACCGCCACTGCTGCCCCTGGGCTTCTGAACTTCCCTCTGGGGAGGCTGCAAAGCCTGAAAGAACTTGAGTAGAATTAGTTCCTTTAATCTGTAGAGGCCCCACTGGTTTCCAGGGCAGTCTTCCAGGCTGCTTCATCTGCAGTCCAGTTGCCCTCTGTCCCGATCTGAGCTGTGTTGCCTGGGTCCCACTCTGAGTTGGGCATGGGAAAAGCAGCCATGGGACAAGAGAACCTATGCCCCTATGGCCTCCATGCCCAGCAACCACCTTGGGATCCCCTTGCCTGCTGGCGGAGTCCCCAACATTCATTGGATGACTCATGCATTCAATATCCAGCACTAACTGGATACAACAGGGTCAAGTCTCTGGGAGCCCTGTCTGATGAAGAACAGACTGCTCCAGGCTTTACCTTGATTAACACTGGGGCGTGGTTCTTAGCCAGGCCCCAAGGATAGAGAGAATTCTTTCTTTACAAATACAAAAGTGCATTTTCTAAAATAGGATTAAGCAGCATTTCAAATCGCCTATAATCAATTACTATGAGACACTGTTGTAGAAATGACACTGACTTTAAAATCTCCATTCTTCCTTCCCCCCGGCACTGCCAGGGACAGGGCCATCAGGGAGGTCTCTCCACCCAGGCAAAGCTGTGCTGAGCCATCTGGCAGTTCCCACGGCATATCAGCAACCAGGCCTCTCCCAAGTGTCCTTGGTTTAGGGAAGACAAAATTTCTGCTCAGTTTCCCTGTTCTACTTGTCCCAGCTTACTGTCCTATCATCCATTCAACTTTTAACATTTTTCTTTATACACCAAAGCCACACTTTTCATACTTTTCAGTCAGTTAGAACTCTTAGGCTTAATTGTTCCTACAGTTGAGGTTTGTGCCACCCCTGACATGGGCATGGTCACATGAGCCTGCAAGACAGTATACAATTGTCTCTCAATAAACACAAAAACCTGATGGTATTCTTCTTTGCCCAGTTGGGCACCTGTCCTTCTGACAACTGTATTCAAATCTGTAAGAAAATTAAGATTACTATACTTACACTGTGGCCGCTTCTGACAGCTAAATCTTCTGCTACTACACATGACACATGGTAAGGCTATACAAACATCTTAGGGAGGTGACTAAAGTCTATTCTTGATTTTCCCACACAAGACAAAATTGCCCTTGTCTCTCTGGAGCTGTCCAATGAAGACACAGGTATCATTTAAGGTTTTCTGCAAGCCATTGTCAGGACTGTGCATTGTAGCCAGTTCTTCTTTCTAGCCACAAACACAGTTTGTCCAATTTTCTTAAAAACTGTTCTGGCATAGGACTAGATTGGCTGTGATCAATTATTTGTAAGACACCACTGTACTCAGACCAGCCAAATTTAGTAATTTCCCATTTACTAGCTTAGCTTCTTATTTTTAACCTTAATCCCCACTGTCTTTACTTTTATTGTTTTTGTCATATGTCCAGCAACTTGTATAAAATTTTTCACTCTTAGAAACCTTAAACAGCCAGCATTTCTTAGATTAGCAACACATTCATACCCAAACAGAAATTCACTAGGTAAACAATATTAAGCAAGCAATAAAGATGCATATCTAAACTAATAAAAGCGAAATATTAAAATTAACCGTTTCTCCGAGACAGGGTAAGCCACGCCCACCAGCCAATCAGAGCGGCTGTATGCAAATTAGCCTGGCCAACATGGCGGCCGCCACTCACGGACTTGAGTAAACAGCCCTTTCCATTGCGGCAGCAGCGAAAGTGAAGCTGCGCCTGCTCAGCTCAGCTCCGATTAAACTGCCTCTAGCGAAACACAGCTTTTTGAAACATTGTAACAATCACAGAATCCTCCGGAGCTGAAGGAGAGAGCAGCTCCCGCCTAACCAGTAACAGTAACAATTGTTTCATTATAGACGCTGCGAGGTGAAGCAGAGGCTTCGTTAGTAGTTAGAAGGCCGCCTTAAAGGAACAGTG
>PVJC01020498.1:0-29130 GCA_004026665.1 Murina feae
CCCCCCCACACACACACACACACCCCACCAAAACTTAATACATTGATTAAAAATGTATTTCTGAAAAATCAGAAATAATTGAATTACTTATGCCTGTAGTACTTGCAAGGACATTGCTAGAGCATTGCAAGCTAGAGTCTTGCTTTTTTGGAGACAAGAAGTCTAAAATTTCTATTGTATACTTTATTTCCTGCAACTTTCAACAGAGCTTCCCCCAAGGGAGGCCGGAGCACCCTTTTGTTTATCAGCTAGTCCTCTTCACTCCACCCAGGGAACATGTGAGCCAAACAGGACTCTAGTGTAAGCTGGAAAAGGAAAGGAAAGCTCTGTTGGTGCTTAGAAGCACAAAAGAGAGTTGTGTCAAGGCCAAATGGAGGAGGGCTAGTCTCTGGCATCTCCACGTTGGCACTGAAAACTAGTTTTGTTTTTTGTTTTTTTCCATTAGGTCCTGTAGTAGTGTCTCCTATACCTACTACAAACCATTGAGTATTTGTCAAAAACACTGTTTTGCAAGTGTTCCCAAGTCAGGGATGGTGCCAACAACCAAGTACGCTTCAACCAGTCCTGAGCTTATCTGGATCCAAAATCTGTCTTGACGTTTGTAGCACAGCTCAGTGAGTCACTGTGTTTACATGCCCAGCCGAGCAATGGATCAAAAGGAGTTCAGTGGCTGCCCAGATGGACTGAGAGCCACTGGTTTTCCTGATGAAATATTTCAGCACAACACAGAGAACAGGAGTGGGTGGACTGAAGAAGAACCAAATGGGGGCTTTATTTTGCTTTATTTGAAGTATGTTGCTAAAGCGTTCAGATTGCACAAAAACACACAAACCACTGCCTTAAATCTGCCCGAGTGCAGTGAGTTACAGATGCCGTGTGTCCAGCATCAGAGTGAAAATGTTCTGCTTTTCAAGTACCTAAGATCTATCGGTCCGCAGCCTGGGGTCGGCAGCCAGGGGCAGGTTGAAGGGCATTTTACTTCCGTCTCTCTCTCCCCACACAGACACACACGTACACACCAAGCCCTAAGCCCACTCGCCAGGCAGGGCTCTTCCGGCTCTGTCTGATCCAGAACAGGTTTTTATCACTTCATCTTGGTTACCGGTATCAGCTATTTGTGTTTTTACGAAGCCACAGACGTTTTCAGCGTGAGACCAATCTGGTTGTCTCTATTAAATCCTACAACCCAGGGAGGCTTCCCTCTCAATATTTAACAACTTCTTTTTTCCCTACCTGTTATTGACTTCATCTCAAAGAAAACACCCCAGGGACCACAGGCAAAATACCACGGATCTGGTTTTAAAAGATTTGCTGGGATTAGAAAGTAGCCCGACTGGAATGGACCATAAAGAGCTAATGTGGAGACCCCTCTAATGGCCATGTGTGGCCACTCTCTTGATCACAGTGCCTTTCGGACGAGAGACAGATGTAGGGAGGAGGGCTGGAGTGTTAAAAACTTACAGATAAAGGGCTTCACACTGCTGTGGATGTGCTTGTGTTGTTTGAGGCCCGATGAAGTGGCAAACGTTTTGCCACACTCAGGGCAAGCGTGGGCCCGGGCACCAACGTGCTGAGAGCGAATGTGCCGCTGAAGGTTGCTAGGGTCCGTGAAAACCTGCTAGGAAATGAGTACTGATTAATCGAGAAACTTAATTCAAAGACACAAGAAAGACCAGGAATGACTCAAGAAGGAATTTGGTTTGTGTGTTTTGTTTTTGTTTATTCTTTCCCCCTGCGAAGGCCAAAAGCTCCTCGAGAGTCTAGGGAATGGACTGTAAGCCATTTAGTTCTATATCCTTAGCATGCAGTGTCCATTGGTATCAGCTGAATGAAATGATTAATGACATTATTAGACCATATTCGGGCCTTTTTTATCCTAATTAGAAGTGACTGGAGTTGAATAATAAAATGCTGGTCAGAACATTACTAAAATAGTATGCTATTTCCATCCTTTACATAAAAGACACAATATGTCCAAAATTGGGGAGCTTTTGACTAACGTATCACAAATATCTATCCAAGGAGTTCCCCATCACTTAAATTCTAACACTGTGCTTCAGTAACTACCATTTAGCAAGTTTATTCCTTTGGATACTTTACTAACAAAAAAAATAAAGAAAAACCACCAACACATCTGGGAGCAAAACATCTCTAAAGATAATTTCAAATGTCACAATTTTCATAATTTTCAAATATTATGATAAGGTTTTGCAAACTGAAATAAACTTTCATGATATTAGGATATCTTTTAGTTAACTGAGAAACATGAACATTAAATAATTAATTCAATTAATTATCGTTCCAGTCATGGTCAAGGTGAAGTGCATTCATTTCACCCTTACATTGTTCTGCAACTGGGCACTAAGGAACTATACCTTTAATTAGAATTGAGTTTAATTAGAATTTATGGTGGGGATCTGGGTGGAAAAATCTGCAAATGTGGAAGTCTCCCATTCTTTCTGAATAGGCATTCAGAAACTTTATGTGACTTCCTCACAAATTGCTATTAAAATAAATCAGTAATGTGCATTGGATAAAATTTTCATTCTCCGTAAGGCTATAAAACAACCCCATGCTGGCAAGCCAGTAGCGGAACCAGGAATTTACCGTGGATGTCTGACACCTAGTTCTGGACCTCACCATTAAGCCTCACTTCCTCCCTTACAAAAATAAAACGATACCCACTAAGTGTTTTTATACACTGCACTAATGCCTTTTAGCATACAGCACTCAGTCTACTTTTCTCAAGATATTTATAGTTTCCCCTCTCAAGGCTTGTTTTTATATATCGTAGCAAGTGATAGATTAAGAGAGAGCAGGATGACAGAGAGCCAAGTAGTCTACAAATTCACTGTACCTTGGCACAATTTTCACATTCATAGTGCTTTCCACTGTCATGTGACATCTGGTGGCGAATTAAATTGGACTTCCAGTTAAATGCCTTGGGACACTGATCACACTTGTATTCCCTCTCTTCAGTATGTGACAACATGTGTTTCTCCAGGCTGTTAAGAGAACAATTAACTTAATAAAGACACAGTGACAAAGAATACATTCATACACAGAAGGTCATTTTATTACCAGTCCAACTGGCAATTACAGAAATAAGAAGGAAAAGTTGTTGAGGTGAGGAGGAAGAAAGAAAGGAAACAGGCTTGCAACAGACAGAAGTACATTTTATGTTTCCTAGACTGTCTCCCACTATTGCCGAGAAGTGTCCCTGTTGTTAGGAAATAAATCTGCTACAGCTAGCAGGAACCAGTTGCCAATTTAGGGGCATGATAAACAAGTAGCTATTTGTCAAGCCTGGAGCAACTACACAATTTTGACAGTAACACATATTGCTAACACCCACTTAAATACAAAGACTCAAACAGAAAATGTTAAGAAAATGCTTCAGAACATGCAAGCAGGTATTCTATGTGATATATATAGCCTCTAGATTCAAAAAAGTGCTTTTCTTTTTTACCCATGTCACCATATGGAAAGTGAGCTATTAGCTACCTATTCAATAAGCAACTTCCAATGTAACCCTGGGATAGATGAATGGACAAGCAGATGGACTGATGGATGAATAGGTCTGTGTATAGATATAAAGATATAAATATTGTATATAGAGAAAAATATGTATATATGCATTGATGTTGGAGAAAAGTATGTAATATTTTAAGTGAATGAAATCTTAAAGGCCCTCAAAGGAAAAACATTAGAAGTTTCTCACATAGTTTCTCTGTTTTAAAACTTAGAATACTTTTTCCTTCTCAATTGTTTTTTCCTCTTCTCTAAAATTGTATCTGAAATCTGCATGAATACAATAAAAATAAATATTATCGATAATGGGTTAGTGTGATATTCAGAAGGTGTTTGCAATATTTTTTCTAATTAAATAGAAAAACATGTAACACAGACTACCCCCACGTAAAGTCACCAGAGCTCCATGGAGAAACAGCCTGTTTTCAAATTTGAATAACAAAATATACAATAAGGACCTTGAACATGTTGTCATACCAAAGAACAACAACGTTATAGATCATGTCAAAAGAATTAGGGTGCCAACTTGAAGCGATGCCCACTGAACATATATGAGGAAATTTAAGCATCAAAATAATGATAATCTCATCTTTTAACAATATCAATATTAAAAAACACGCAGACAGAACCTCACTGGTCATCCTTGGAAGCTGCTGGGAAAACAGATAAGTATTCAGAAAACTGATAAATAAAAGGAAAAAACTCATCTACAGGCCCTATGTGAACTGTACCTCAGGATGAGCAAATAAAGAATGAATGAATGTAGGCAATTCATTATGTACCTCCTGATAGAAATAAATAATATCAAGAATGAGGTCTTCTTCCCAAAACTTTGAACCTGTATGTGATCAAGGCTTGGGATGTAACGCAATTTACAGGAACTAGGGGCCTGGAGAAAGATGTTAAACAACTCCAAGGAGATATAACCAGCGAATTCAGTCTGGAGGAAATGCTACAGGAAAACCCTCTCAGTTTCCTCTGTAAATAAATTGTAATGAGAGAGAGAGAATAAATGAGAATGAGAGAACAGGAGAGAGAGAAACAGATAAACTTACTGACTTGAACTGGGGAATAAATTAAAAGTGATATAAGTAGGATGTCAAGCCTGTGCAATGATGAGGCTTATTTGATCTTAATTCAAACAAACACTAACAATCATGAGATACTGGGGGAATTTGAACACTGAGACTGACTATTTTATAATATTGTTATTTTATAATAATAAGGAATTATTATTCTTTAACTGTATGTTGAACTTACGCTTTAAAAAGTCCTTACTTTCTACACAATGAACTACTTGTGCATAAAATTACATAATATCCAGAATTTATTTCAAACAATCCAAAATGAGTATAGCTGAGACAAGATTGGCCTTGTGTGATACTGAAACTGAGTATATGGGGTTTATTATATCATCCTCTTTAAGTTTTGTATGTATTTTAAACTTTCATAAGAAAAAGTTGCTTTAAAAAACTCAGCAACAACAAAAATACTACCAAGCATACAAGCACACTGTCTCTTCCATGTTTCATTTCTCCGTAAGATGACCACTGTAAATGTGAGTATCAGGAAAGACCTCTGTGCACCTAGAATACACTATCCAGGGGATATGTAGACTGAGTGTGTGAGAACGTGGGAAAAATGAAATGCCTTTCCTCATGCCTTGATAAGTTAGAAACACCTTTCTTCTATTTTTTTCTCTTCCTCAGCTTCCTCCCTACAATTCTTTTTTCATATTGGCACACAAACTCATTTTTCCTGCCCCATGAGTCAGTTGAGCTGGAAGTGCTACTCTGTGTGAGAACAAGGGGCCATATCTCTGTGAACAAAAGGTACCAGGAGAGTACAGGTGTGTGGAATCACAAGAAAGGCCCTATCTTTATCTACACTGCATAATCCTCTGTTTGTTACACAAGTTGAAATGTTAACAAGTGAGTTAGGAGAGAGATAACCACAACTACAGGCAACATTGGACTGAGTCAGAGACATCTTCCAAAATCATTGTATAGATTGCTATTCTCACTGTTGTCCTTTACAACCCCTGAAGGCATGCCACTTTATGACAAACACTATATTCTAATACGTATGTCAGATCATTAGCTCTAAAATCCAGCAGTAAAAGATTGGCCTATCGAATCTTACTCCTGGTTCCCTAACTCCCAGGGTAGGATATAGCTTTAAGAGGATACTAAATCGCACAGGGTGGGAGGAGGGAGGGGAAGAGAAATAGCAAAGCAAGGGGAACTTTCTTTGCTTCTTCCAATTTAGCATAAAATCCATATTGCTGCATGGAATTGTCAGCTTTAAAGTAACAAATGATAGAAGGAATTAAAAGGCAAATCCTTCTCACCAAACACATGCGCGTTGCTTTCATAAGCATAGAAGCAATCCAGTCAGTCATTACTAAGACTTCACTTCTCATAGAATTTTGTCCCGATTCAGAAAGCTTGTGTCCCAAGTTATAGAAGTCTTTCTGGTTCTTTCCATCTTTTGTGTATCAACCTTTGTGTTTGTTTGTTTTTTATCTTTTTGGGGGTGGGAAGAGATTATTCTTTTCTCACCATTTTACAGAAAAGATACAGAACAGAATAATAGATCATGTCAAGAAAGGATTTTTCTTTTGTTTCAAGTATAAAGAACAATACAGGATTCAATAAAGTGGAAATATTTAAAGAATGTAGGTTCCACACGCAGCTAAATTATATAACCATTTGGATGCTCCACACCAGGTTTCATAATGACATGCTATATCCATCTGACTGAGCTACCAAAAAGTGAATTTTGAGGGCTCATCCAGTGCCAGATAATTAGGTTTCCTTATTGTTTTCCACTGACAGTGGGTTTTGGCATTAAGCAGAGCTAACTGAGGCTTAATCTTTCTTAACTGAGGCTTAGTCAGAGTTCGAAGCTTTCTCCCCATAAGAAGTATTGCTATGCGCTTCTCGTAGGAAATAGGAATTACATTTTAGTGTTAGTCTGTCCATTTTTGTTTTATAATACTGACCTTTACTTTTTATAATGAAATTATAGTAAGTAGACTTAATCTCTGGCATCAGAAATACGTATTTTGTCCACTGGAATTTACTATTTTTATTCTGTTTTCTAACTTGGACACAATTATATTTTAAGAGACATGCTGCATCATTATTTTAAATTACCAATCCATCTTTTAACAAACATACTGTATAACACATCGTCTCTATGCAAATTTATGTCAAGCAGTAAAGATGAGTTTAAAGTGTACTGGGAAAGTCCTCTTGTTCCCCAAAACGTTTTTTCTCTAATAACTAAATTAGGCCTGAGTTTTCAAAGCTAGAAATTCATTCTTTTGATTCAGTTTCCTCAAGGACGGACTTATGCTTGATGCCTTTTTAGTCATTTATGCATTAAAATGAATGATTGCTATATGAAATCGTTTCCTATAAGAGGTCTCCCCAGAGAAGGAGGTGTGGGCAATCAAAGGAGGTGAAAAGGAGAGGGGAGAAGGGGAGACATTAAGGAAAGAAAGGAAACGAAGTGCTAAAGTGAAAGAGGAGGAGTTTCCAAGACACACAGAGTAATTCATACTCTTGAATAAGTCCAGTTAATATACTACCATACTCATTTAAATACAATGGTGTTATGTCCACTTGAAATTCTGATTATGGGTTCCAAGGATCATTTTCTCATTTAAAAGCAAGAGAATGAATACAATTATTAACATTGTTCATGAACCAAGGCAAAAACCATTAGGTAGAAACAAACAAACAAAAAAATATATTAGCTTGTTATATACATCCCTGATCTGAGAACCCATTTTGAAGCATAATTATCAGAAAGTTTTTTAGAGGGTGGGTTCCAGGGTTCTTGTTTTCTTTAATATAAATAAAAAATATTCTTGAATGAAATTCAAAAGGCTATAACATTTATAAATGATTAAAGTGGGATTTTCATTTTGGTGAAAATAGAATTAAAGAATTATTTCATTTTAGACCATGTTTACTTGTTTCCTTTGGGAAATTCAACATTTTCTCCACTGAGCATGCTTTTCTTATTCTTTTATGTATGTGCAATTTAAATAGTTGAAACTAAATCCATGGATTACTTGGATCTATCAAAAGACTACTTTTAAGTGAATAGCAGAAGAGATCTTTTTTTAATCATCTAAATGTTTCTAGAGGTAGCTTTACTGATTAGCATATGATTGTTATAATTAGCATCATAGCTATTCCAAGCAGTCTGAGTCTTCCTCTAAGTTATATTTTATGGCAACATTAAGCTTTCAGTTGGCGATAACACTGCTTAAATAAAAACAAACATTATCTATCTGGTATCCGAATAACTCATTCCAACTTCATTGTAAGTATTTCACAGATGAGAGTTTCCCAAAAAAGGCTATTTCCAAACATGTACTAACACACTTATCAGGTTCATTGCGGTTCCAAAACTTCCCATCTGCATAAATTCTGAGAATTCAGCATAAGAACATTTTATCACAGAGTAAATAAATATGTTTCGTAGTGCAACATGCCATTTCTAACCTTTGCAAATCAGGAAAAACTTGGTCACATTCCTTACACTCCTGGATTGCGTGTATCTCTCGGAGATCATTTTCACTTTCAAGTTTTTGTTGGAAGTCCTCTTCCACCATTGAAAAGGCTGAGTGAGGGGTACTGCATGGGAACTTCTGGTGATCCGCTAGTTCAGCCTTGGACTCAAAGAGCTGGTCACAATCCTCACAGCGATATTGTCGTTCTTCTGTGAATATAATTCCAGTGTCACTAAAATTGGGAAATCAGGACATGCCACCACAACCCAGCAGCCATTATTGGATTAGGAAAGACATTGTAAAAATTACTTAATTTTCATTTATACCACTTCAATTTTAATGTAGAGTAGAAATAGCAAGAAAGATAGGACAGAGCCTAGAACAATAACATAAGTGATTACTGTGGCTACAAATATAGACTTTTTATCAGATAAAACCCTTCCAGGATTTAATATTCACGGGATATTAAAAGTATCCACTTACTGAGCATCATTTATTTCCTCAGTCACATACATGGGTTACTTATATTCCTGAAAACCTGATTGTAAGGAATCATATGTCATATTTTAATTCTATTTTTTAGATGAAGGTATTGAAGCTCAGAGAAGTTCGGCAACCAGTCAGGGATTATACAGCTAGGTGGTTGTGCCACGATTTGAACCCATCACTGTTCCACACACTTCTCACTGTGCCATGCATCCTTCAAGATGCATGAGACACACAAGTCCCCATTTGAGCCATGCTTAATTAAGTCTGGTTAATATCAGCAAACTTGAATTATTTCATCACATTCACCATGACATATAATGAGACACAGGATGCTTGTAGGATTCTTTTAGGCTCATTTAATGTTACCCCAGGGTCAGTGTCCATTGGCATAGCTTTGCTAAATAGCAAACATAACATGAATTTGCACTTTAAATCAGTGAGATAAAGGGTAGTAATGGGAATGGGCAACAACAAGGTTAGAAAGTGTCAAGGAGTGATGGTATTATTTCTATTCTTCCCACTTGAATAGCATTTAATCCACTCATAAGACCGTCCAACTAGACCCAGATTACCCAGACACTACCCTGGAAGTCTTGGAAATAGCTCACAATGCTGAAAGACACCCAGAACAAAACAGAAGACACAATCCCTGGTTTATAGACCTACAGTCAGGACTTGTAGTCAGTTGTTCATTGACTTAATGTTTTTGAGGGAACAATTCAGTCACCAACTGAGTGCTATGCATTTTGCTAGAGAATTAATATGCAAGAAACTCAAGGGGACACACATGTGGACAGAATGTGATGTATTTTATGACAAGTGCACGCATAAGGCTATAGGTGTTCAGAGGAACATGACAAATCCATTTATCTGAGGGAGAGATTCAGAGAATGTAATAAGCAAGAATCAGTCAGGTGAATTGGGATGAGGGTGGGCACTACAGGCAGCAGAAACAACATGGACCGACAATGAAGGCAAGAAAGAGCATGGCAGGCTCCTGGAAGGCCAAGCTACAGTGAAGCATGATTGTTTAGAGGGTGCATGTTGGGGAGGAGTGGGAAATGGAGCTAGAGAGGGTAGCAGGTCACTGGGGACTTTTTAGGTCCCTGCTAGGAAGGGAAGAGAAAGCCACTGAAGCTGGAAAGCCTATGGAAATGGAAACGTGAGAAGCTAGGCAGACAGGTCTGCTGTAATTTACATAGAGTACTAGTTTAGTTAATCTAAACAGTAACAGGGGACTAGGAAGGTAAATAAATTAGGATATAGATGATTAAGGAAGGAGGAGCCATCTAATCTAATAACAGAGAAACATGCAAATTGACCTCACCTCCGCTATGCCCCAAGCCATGCCCACCAGCCAATCAAAGCGACTATATGCAAATTAACCTGACCAACACGGTGGCTGGCAGCCATGGAACTGGAGCAAGCAGGAGGCTTGGTTGCCCTGGCGATGGAGAAAGCCAAGCTTCCCGCCTGCCCTGGCCTACTGTTGCCTCTGCTCAAGGCAACAAAGTTTCAATTATAGAAGATAAATAAATCACAGATACCTGCTTCCAACAAGCCTCGCTGGGAGCTTGGGTCGCTGGTGCAGTGGCCAGTCTACAAACAGCCATCAGCCCTCACCCAAGCTGGCCAGGCACCCCAGTGGGGACCCCCACCCTGAAGGGGTTGTTGCCAGCCTACAAAAAGCCATCAGCCACTCACCCAGGCTGGCCAGGCACCCCAGCAGGACCCCTCTCCCTGAAAGGGGGTGTAACCAACCTGAAAACAGCCCTCAGCCCTTTACTCAGGCTGGCCAGGCACTCCAGCAGGGACCCTAACCCTGATCCAGGACACTCTTCAGGTCAAACAAGCCAATCCCCACCCATGCACCAGGCCTCTATCCTGTATAATAAAAGAATAATATGCAAATTGATCCTAACAGCAGAACGACAGGGAATGACTGGTCACTATGACACACACTGACCAATAGGGGGCAGACTCTCAATGCAGGAGCTGCCCCCTAGTGGTCAGTGCGCTCCCACAGGGGAGCTCTGGTCAATCACAAGCTAGGCTGATAGCTGCCAATATAGCGGTCGTGGTGGAAGCCTCTCCCGCCTCCTCAGCAGCGCTAAGGATATCCGACTGCAACTTCGGCCTTCTCCTGCTGGCAAGTGGACATCCCCCGAGGGCTCCTGGGCTGCCAGAGGGATGTCTGACTGCCAGCTTAGGCCCGATCCCCTCAGGGAGCAGGCCTAAGCCAGCAGGTGGATATCCCCCAAGGGGTTCCAGACTGTGAGAGGGCACAGACCGAGCTGAGGGATGCCCCCCCCAAGTACACAAATTTTTGTTCACTGGGCCTCTAGTTCTAAAATAAATCACCTCAGCTCTAAAGACAGGTCTCTCAATGAGATTAACTAGCTAATGAAAACATTTCCTATTGTCTGTTACACTATCCACATATTTAAGATCTACATTTAGAAACTTAGCCAGCAGTCTAAACACAAACAGAACTTTCAAGCTACATAATAAGTGGGAAAGGCCTAGCTTTTAAAGAAAGCAAGACCTTGGTTAGAATGCTGACTCTACCACTTTCTAGTCATGCAGTCTTTGCTACTGTAGCCTCAGTCTTCCTATCTGTATAATGGAAACAATTCCTTTCCTATGAGTTTGATCTATGTGTAAAGATTAAATGAGATAATAAATGGAAAGCATATAATAGCTAGCACATAATATGTGAACAATGCAAATGTTTTATTTTTTCTTTCCTAAGGAACATTAAATCCTAGAAGTATAAAATACAGACCACCATTTAAACATATATACTATATATGGTATGTGATACTTTGAAAACAAAAGACAAATGATGGGTTCAAAGGTATTGTAAAGCAAGATGATGTATGAAAGGCAGCCCAGAAAGAGAAACAGTCACTTCTCTTTAGGCCTTTTAGAGTAGTAAACTAATCATGTAAGTTTCAAAAATAATTGTTTGAAAACATTTTTTAGATCTAACATTCACTAGTGAAAGATGTCTTATACCAAACAAAGCCCAGATTACATTTTTTATGATCTAAGCACTTCCTGCTATCCAGAGCCCTATGGGGGCAAACTTCCCATCATGTTCAAACTCTACCGGGCTCACTGACAACACGTTTGTGTTTTTTTAAACCATTTGCTTGTCAGAGTTTCTAAGAAGAACACAATTTCCAAAAGGCTCCCCCCAAATACAACTGGTATAATCTACAAAGAGGTGGAATGCAGCTCAGCCAAAGGGAAAATGTTCAAGTAAAGAGGTGCAAAGTGTGGGGAATCCTCCCAAGGAGCCACAGAAGCAGAGACTGAGGTTCTCCTGGGATGCAGAACAGATGGAAGGTGGCACGATCTCCATCCTCAGCAAAGTTGGGTAGCTTAACCTTCCCAGTGATCCTTCCAACCACAAAAGACACTCTAAAGACACCACTGAGATTTGGGTGAACTAAATCACATTATATTAGGAGAGAGAACTAGGAAAGAGAAAGTATCAAATTATCATCCCAATGATACAAATCAATACCAGAGAATTTTTTCCTAATCTCCTCAAAACATACATTAGTAATTGTAATTCATTTTGATACCCCTTCCTTTGATTTAGAATAGGTCTCTGGCAAATACAAATTCCTCTGGTTCTAAAATTTCGTCACTATACTCCTCTCTCAAACCCCACACCAGCCCTACCCTCTCCCCCATGATTATGCTGGCTAGCATTTTGCTTGAGAAGAAGCAATTTTCCCAGTAATAGAATATTAGATGGGAGGAATATCCCCTAGATTTACAAAGTTCAAAAGC
This sequence comes from Murina feae, assembly GCA_004026665.1. Taxonomy (NCBI): domain Eukaryota; kingdom Metazoa; phylum Chordata; class Mammalia; order Chiroptera; family Vespertilionidae; genus Murina; species Murina feae. Next base: position 12,353 of record PVJC01020498.1, read on the forward strand.
AAGCTCCCCAGATGACTTTTGTACAATGAAAGGACTCTCACTGTTGTCAGAGGCATTGGCAAAAGATTTAACTATGTCCCGGTCTAAAAAGTCAAAATTCACTTGGCCGGCATGGCTCTGTGGTTGAGCATCAACCTATGAACCAGGAGGTCACAGTTCCATTCCCAGTCAGGGCATATGCCTGGCTTGCCGTCTCGATCACCAGTAGGGGATGTGCAGGAGGCAACAGATCAATGATTCCCTCTCATCATTGACGTTTCTCTCTCTCTCTCTCTCTCTCTCTCTCTCTCTCTCTCTCTCTCTCTCTCTCCCTCCCTCCCTCCCTCTCCCTTCCTCTCTAACATCAGTAAAAATATATTTTAAAAAAGAAAAATAAATAAGTAATAAGTAAGTAAATATTCAAAATTCCATTTGACCTCCATTTCAGGAAACATCTCTGCTTACTTTAGCTTCACAGTAATATTACCCAGACAGCAAACCAAGAAAGTAGCCACTTCAAGAGAAGGAATATATTAACACTGACACTGAATAGCCAGGAAAACCAATGAACGCCAAGTAGGATGGACCTTTTTGGATGCTCCGTCAGTCTCCCAGTGAGGTCAATGCAGATGGGGGCCTGGGCCATACTCACCATGGATATCGGGCGCCATAGTTTCATGGGGATAGTCTTCACTCTTCATGAACAGCAAGAGCTCCTCTCCTGGCGCGATGTCTGCGACTACTCTATAAAATATCTTCACGAGACCAACAAAGGGTGGGGTGGGAAAAAAGAATACTAAGAAAGGGCCAGATAGACACTAAGATAGTGTACATTTTCTCATACCTTAACAAAAGTATTCATTTTATGTTTTTGTAAAAAGACATGTGACTTCCCATGTTTTAAAGTGAAAATGAACCCTCCCGTGATCAATGGAAAGCTGTGACTTCCAAGCGAATTCACTAATCTTTCCTAAATCCGGCTTCGCAAATCAAATTTTCTTTAGGCAAGACTTGGTGTCACATATACCCAGTATAATGATTAACACAGAACTTTTCCTTCTCTGAGTTCCTCACTCTAGTGAACCACACACATACTCAGAATGGAAAGTGCTTTGCATTAGCCAGCAATAGTCTAGCTAAGGGTGGCAAGGGGCACAATCACCTCTTTTGAGTAAGTTCTCCCTCAAAAGTAGCAACTTCTCAACAAGGGATTTTTAAGGTAATAGTTCGAAAGACACGCATGACATAAAGAATGATAAAGATCTCTTTTCTAGAGATCTTATCTTATAACATAAGATCTCTAGAAAACAGAGGTCAAGGAGAGCATTTTGTTTTTCAAAATGTAACCCCCCTCTCACCAATCAGGACCTGCCTTCATGCCCTTGCTCCTGATTCTACTCTTTGAAAACGGGCATTATGCCTTCAATTGATTCATTTACTGGGGCTTATTCCCCCTTACTTTCTGGCAAAATGTTGAGGAGAGGAAGGATTTAATAAATCCGTTAATGACTAACTAAAATGCAGTGGGGCAAGTGTGAAAAGAACCCTGACCTATAATTTCTAAGGGATGCCCACCTTTCCCCTAACCAGCTCTGTGACCTTAGACAAGTCATTGAACAATGTATTTGTCCTGACTTCAGGATTTTTTCATTTATTAAAGCATTTAATTTGTGATATATACAAACATAGAATCATTATGTTGCACAGTTAAATCTAATATAACGTTATATATCAGTTATATCTCAGTTAAAAAAAGCATTTAATTGGGAAAATATTTAAGGTGCTTATTCATTTTGTCATTAAAATGTTTATTCTACAATTAGGTATTAAACAACAATTCCATAACTAGAAGAAGAATGAAGTTATACACTTAACTGGTAAAAATAAGACCAATGAGACCAATGACATTCACACATACACACACACACACACACACACACACACACACACACACACACCAAAAGCAATAGTGATAACAAAAAAATAAAGGTTCAAATCTGCTCAACCTCAATTCAGTGGGGGAGAAAAATCACAATGCAAATTGGTACGCTCTTCTAAGGAATGGGAAGGATTATACTTAGAAGCCATAGCTCTAACTATGGTTTCTTGCAGGATCATTTGATATTTCAAACTGTGAAGAATAAATTAACATCTTATAAGATCAACAGAAATGTGCGTCACTTTAGCTGTATTTATTTGTTTATCTTTTGAGAAGCAGAGGACATTAGACATCAGTACGTGCCTCTTTATTCCAGTAGGTGGCTCTAAAGGCCAATTGTTTATTTTTCTATAAAAAGACCAGAGCACAAAATTGTGCTAAATTCAAAAAAGAATAACTCAATGAGGAGTATTTTCTGCTTAGCTTCTTTCCTGTTGAAATAAAATCTGTTATTTTCAATCACCAGTAATTTAACCATGTGAAGCTAGCTAATAAAGAAAATAATGGCAAACATAAAATGTCATATAATATGTTCTAATATAAGCTAAGATTCTTTATATATATCCATAGACAGAATCCAGACTATCTTAGGAGAATTACCTGTGCTCTTTCTACAAAAAACAAACAAACAAACAAACAAACAGGGAATTTACAATCTATAGCTTATTATACTTAATCAACCTTCTTAATTTTCTTTCTTTGGAGAAAGAAGATGAGAACAGTTCTGCTCAAAAAGTTACCAGATTAAAAAACAAAATCAAAAACAAAAAAACATTAGTGTACATTTGCTTTTCCCCAAAAACCTCCCAGTTAAATGCTTATAAGTACCCTTTTCAACCTGGAGTTATATTTCCCCTTAGAAAACAATGGACTTCTCTCAACAGTTTGAATCACCTCTTTTTTTGGCATCTCTCAAAGGTTTAACTTATTAGCTTCCTTTCCAACAACATGTTGACATTTGAATTGTGACATATTAGAACTTTTCAGTGGCTTCTCGGAAATAGTGAGGTTAAAGAGACAATACCCTGCAAGACCGTAAAACAGAGCAGTTGTCTCTGTTGGGGAATGCTGCTTTGACACACAGGCCAGGTCATTTTAAGAAACTATTATGATATCATTATTTCTTTGTAGTCCACTATTAATCATGTCTCTTTTAATTCCATTTTAAATTTACTGGTTCCAATGTGGACAGTCCAAGAAACAAACAAAAAAAAATGATGGATACATTATAACTATATATTATAAAGACAATTCTCTTTGTGGGGACATAGATCACCATTGTAATTTCCCTTTAAGTGTCCAGATTGTCATGTGAAGAATATTGAGTACATAAAAAAATGAAAGACACGGAAGACTGTTGATGTTGGCTTTATTTACTGGAGGTAAAAGGTGACATTCCAGGCCATGAAAGGCAAGGCAAAGCAGAGTGGGTTTTAACTTCAGGGTGTTCTTTTCGATTTTAAGTGAATTTTTATGGTGCTCATGAAACGGAGGTTTAAAAAGAACTGGCAAGCTCCAGACGTAATGAGGGCAAATTCTGGGCATGCTTCCTCACATAGCAATAAGAATGTGCCTCGAAGTCCCATCTACCATACACTCACAAATCTAGTGCTGTGTTTTCTTCAAGGTGTTGCTACCACTTGGTATCTTCATTATAACTCATCTCTGAGGATCTAACAGAGACTTAAGTAAAATTATGTTTTCCCTCCTATAATTACAATGGCCCAAGCATATAATTTGAATACTTGAATGCAGAGATGTCTACATATAAAGTTAGTTTATGTGTTAGCAATAACAATGCACCAGCAGGCACTTGAGAAGTGAGAGGTGTAGTTTTAAAGAAAACAGAATGACAATTTGTTGCCTCAAAACAATTATGTGAGGGAATGATGGAATGTAATCTTGGAGAAATCAAGCCATTCAGAAAATAAGATATCACCTTTATGCTTTTATGTTATAAAATAGGTGTTTCAGCAAATAAAAATGTAATACAGATTATGTAGCTTTTCCTGCAGGTTTGTATATATGCTTGACCATGATTATGAAAATTAAATTATAATGTATTTAAAATTACTGTAGCCTCAAAATCTGAGCTATACTGCAGTCCTATGAATTCTATGTCACCTGACTTATGTATCAGAAGCAGAGACACTAGTCCTATAACCTCTTTGGTTTGTGTGTTAGAGCAAAAATGGGAAGAAAATTAATTACTTTGTTAAAGTCCATAAAAGAGTTAACAGATCTCCTCTTCCATCAGGGGGTTTTATGGAAAAAGTTATCTGGATCCAAAATAAAAATGTCCTGGATCTGGGATTTTGTGATGAATTCAACTCAAGAATTTAAAGAGAAGCTCAAAAGTCTCAAAGACTTGGAAAGAGTTTGAATTGTTACAAACGAGTTATTGGTTCATTATTTTGCCGTGTCTCTCTCGTAATGCTCTATTAAAAGGAATATCTTAATCTCTCCCAATATAAGGTGAAAGATAAGAGGAGTGGGGCCTTACAGTAAGATAATAGGATTAGACAGGGATTCCATTTTGTAAAGGCATGATAAAATATCTTAAATATTGTTAAAAATGATAAAATATTTTGACTCCTCTAGAGTTTTCTTTTTGGTAGCTAATATAAAATTCCAGAAACACAACAATTTATAAACATGACTAACCTCTCCACGCATGTAAAACTTTTGAAAGTTGAGGTGGTCATTTTACCACAGGGGAAAAAATTAATTTTCCCAGCATCTTGCTAGATTCTTTTTATTTTTCCAGAAAGTTATAATTCTATTTTTAAAGTAAGGATATTATAGCTGCATCTCTAGATACTTGAGTTGATAAGAATAAATATTTATAATGAATGTTTTAATAGATCCTTTTGTATTATTTTATTTTCAAATTTTGCTAAAATAGCATATGAGTAAAATTGCTTAGTATTCTTTAAATTCTAAATCATTCAGATACTTGAAAAATACAACTAGAAATCTCCTAAATTGTTCACTTTTACTACTGGTAAAACTCACAATTTAAGGCATCAAGATAAAATTGTTTGTGTATATAGGAATTACTCTAAATATAATTATTGTATTTAATTTATTTTAATCAAAATTTGAAACCAGTTCCAAATGCCAAAAGAATATCAATTCACTTAATATTCATAAAGCTAAGCTAAGGATAAAAAGCAGTGGTGAAGAGAATTTGATTTAGCAACTTTTACACTTCCAAAAGGTATATTTTCATACAATGTTATATATAAGTATATATGGGCTAGGATATTTCATAAGTGACATATAAATGTGGCAAAGTACACACGTTGAGGGAATTTAAAAATCTGCATAAAATATTAGTAATCTCATATTTTATATATTAATATAATTGAGTGTTTAATGGCATGCAATTGATTCTGGTTATATATCATATGTTATATGTAATTATATTTTATATTATACATTGTATATAATTACAAATTATATATAGTTGAAATTTGAATTAAACATTTTATTGAATATCCATTTTCTTTTGCTATTTAAAAGCAAGAGAATGTCCTCTTAAGAAGTAGGAATACATAAGTTTTCTGATAGAAAAGTTAATAGGCTATAAAAGTCTTTCAGATTCTGTTTTATACTGTCAGGCCTGTGCTCAACCTAATCCTCCATCAGATTGATTATGCTACCATTTGTATTTATAAATGGTAATAATGTGGGTTCTTATTTGTTATCCCATAAAATAGAGGAATCTAGAATCTGTCAGACCAGACTTGCTGTCTAGTTTGCTATGCTTGGATCGATTTAAAGTATTATGTTTGTACTATTGAAACAGAAGAAAAATTCAGTGCACAAGAGGCAAAACAAGAAAGAAAGAAAGCACATCATTTAGTTTTAAAAAGATGAACAAGGCCTCATTGTTATGAATCCCTGTTTATTTTTCCTGGTCAAGCACTGGAAGTTTTATTTATGCTTAATAGACTGCATTTGGCATGCCTAAAAATGACAGAAGTGTGAATTATGAATGACCTTCAACCTATTCAGGAAGTTGTAATAATTAAAATAATAGAGAAATGTACTCCCTGCAAAATTTGTACTGAGAGACAACTTTTTCAGACTACTGCTGTCTTTCCACTTTGAAGTTGACAGCTGATTTCTTCCTCTTCAGCTCCCAACATCCAGCCTGAATGCTTTATTTTCTATAGCCTCATTCAGATTACCAGTCAGAAGACTAGGAAAAACTTTAACGTTTGGAGGTCAGGTGGGAGGGAGGTAGAGGACAGTTTACATATGTGAACAAAGTCAACATTTGACATGAATACATCTGTCAATCTCGGTGCTGCAGAGAGGTAACACCAGGTCTACAGAGACAATGTGGGCACATGTGCTGGCTTTAGGAAACATTGTCTGCACCCCGATCTACCCATAGCAATGTGGGAAACCCCAATGCAAAAGGGCAAAAGTGATGTCAATTTCTTAGCTTCCGGAAGAAAGACCCTTTTATACATTCTTAGCCTAATTAGTAAGAGATAACAAGAAGTGTCTTCAGCAGTCAGAGAGCTGATGACAGAATATAAAGTTATTTGTTCAACAGAATGGAAGCTTTATCACATCCAAGCTTATTTCCTTAGTTTCCCCAAAGAGATGGAATCCTATATTTTTCTTTAGAGTGACAGTCTAAGCTGACATATATCAGGTATTATCTGCTATATCTGCTTCCAAAATGAAAAATATGTATTCACTGGTTATTTTCAGGACAAAAACATTGAAGGACATGCCCTCATCCCTCCCCACACACATTTTTAGCTCTTGCGAATAACATGAAGAGAAAGCCAAGTATAATTTATCAAATGAAACAAAACAGAGAAAGTGACTGTTGGCCCTAGTTTGCATAAACAGGACAAGTGATAAAGGTCCCTTACTATACCTAAGGTCTACAGTGTACCCAGCCTAGAAGTCTTGCAAGTTACCCTTTAAATAATCTCTAAGGATCTCTCTACAGATCCTGCAAGAAATATCCTTAGCCACCTGTCTTTATTGCAGCCATGTCCTCTGATTCTATGAAAACTGGTCACTCCGGATGGTTTCAGAATGTTTGGATGAGTGCTATCATTACATGATGAGGAAGCTAACAATCATGTTTCGGGATTTTTCTAGGCTGGAGGCTTGTGTCCTTGACCAACGAGTTTTCCTCCTTGATGGCTTGTAAATGCCATCTGAGGACCATCTTTTGGGCAACATTCCAGAAATAGCTAAAGTCTAGAATGGGCGTGAAGCTTTGAGATTCTCCTGAATGAAAGGTGTTGAATACCATGTAAACACTAATTGTTTAAAATGTGCACAGAATACTTTAGTTTATCACATTTTCCATTTATGTGGTCTAAGAATCTTAGCAAAATTCATAGTCTGTGTAGTGTTATGGCAGTGGCGTGTCCTGGGCATTAGTACGTGAGGAAAACATTTTTGGGGAGGAAAGGGGGTTGGAAGGAGACAGTGCTGTTTATTTTATCATCTAAATATCAAATGGCAAACCATGCCTGAGACAGCTTCATCTTCGGGCAAAGGAAGTAACCTATCAACTGGACAACATTCCCCCAAAGTCAGCTTGGGCATCGTTCACAAAGCCAGAGTCTCTCTCTGGGTATTGCCAGCTGGCATTCATCTTAAAACAGCAGAGTATAACTTTGGTATAAAAGTGCAACTTGACTTAAAAGCAAAGCAAAGAAAATGCCCAAAGCCAATAATAATTCTAACATCAAAGGAGGTCATTGAAAATGTGGACAGAAATCCTTGTAAAGGAAGAGCACATTAACAAATTACCTGACAGTCTACGCAAACATTTTTTAAAAGCGGAAAGAGACTAACAACTTAAGTTTGGCTTTTTACATAGCTTATCCTCCCTTCTTTTTTGCATAAGTTGCATTCATTGCATGTTGCAAGAAAACATTTTTCTCAGGAAAAAAAAAAACACAAAGAAAATAACTTGATAATTGAGCCCATAATAAGCTTGCAGTAATAATATGACTCTAGTGTCATAGTGCTCTGATAAACCACCGGTGTGCACTGAAGGAGAAAGAAAGCGCGTGTGCCAATTCAGCCATGATTGTCCTGAAAGCAGTTAAAACTTTATAAGGGAATGCACCAACGAGAACAATGCCTGTGCAGCTGAAATCACTGTAGAATCTTGCTGCTGTTCACTAACCACAAGAGAGCTCGCAGAATCTCCTAAGTGAATTCCAACCTGGTATTCTCTGAGGGGCACTCATTCTTCTGTATCTTATTTCTTCAAAATAGACATCAGGCAATAGATAATCTCTTATCGACACATTTCTTTTTATTCAGAGTGAAAAGCAGACCTCTCTTATTCTACTTACAAAATACCAGCTGTCAGGGGCCCATTTAAAAATGAAAGGACTTATCACCTTGTGTAAATGACAAGATTAATAATGTCTTGGGTTTCTGAGAACTTTATTCCACTTGTAGACCATGTTAGGGCTGGCCAGGATGGGTGAATGAAATCATGTTCCTTCCTATGACGCAGAATACATACACCCATATAAAATGTTACCCCAAAGCACACACCCAGATCATTCTAATTATCATGAGTGGAAGGGCAGGTCTTGTTCAAGTCTAAAAGCTCAACTTACATGAATTGTGCCTTAGTGATCTGTCTGATTATAGCCAATATGAAGAAGTATCAGAGGGAAACTTGTATCCAGAGAGCGATTCCACAAGTACACAAAGCTTATGAACACATCATAAATAAAAACTGGCGTTGTTTAAGGGGGATAAGGAGTCTATGGGCCATCTTTGATTTAGGTGAAGGATATAAAAATGTGGAGATACTAGGAAACTCATCAAAGGGAGAGGCAGGAGCAGGGTGACACCGAATCTAAAGATGTGCTACATCCATCCCTCTAATTGGTTGGTAAAAGTAAGATATCCACAAGATATCAAAGAAAAGGCCATCAAAATATTTAGCATTAAAAAAAAAACACCAACCCTCAGTGAATCAGCTAGCTGTTTGGCCTACTTGGCCTTTAACAAGTGGATGCTTGCAGAAGTAAATAAAACCTCTGAATAATTAATAAACCAGGTTCATGCTTCCTCAGCAGGTTTGGTTCTCTTGAAGACTATCCTGGAAAGAGCTTTTGTCATCCAACTCTCTGCTTTTGCTCCTGCCCTGCTCTACCTCTCAGAGCCAGTTCTTGCTTCTGAAAGCAACCAGGGACCATTTGAGGTCATTCTAACATAAAACTATTGAAGCATTGTCTGTTCAGTAAAATTTTAATGCATAAGCAGTATAGGTATGTGGCACTGTACAGAAACTTTAAGGAATAAGATAAAAAATCATTAGGACTTCAGGGATAAAGACCCTGAAGTGTGTTTAATGCATCTACACTTTTACAACTTGAGTGTGGTTATGGTCCTAATTTACTAGTATCTTCGGTGTGGCCCTCTGTTGCAGAGATAAATTACTATAGTCAATACAATATTTTCAGGTGGGAGTGCAGATATCAGTTAGAAGCTGAAACTACTTTAAAATTATGGTTTAGCAATTACGCCAGTGTTTTCATAATTTCTATCTCTAAAAACATCGCTGCAATAATTTTGAAAATATGAAATGAAAGAGATCTAAAAACAATAAATTGAGTCTTTCTATGCAGCATTGTCAAGAAAAAAACAACTTCCATAAAACTAACTCTGGTTTTTTGTTTTTGTTTTTTTTAAATGGTAAAATAAAAGAACTCACAGAAATTTACTGGAAAATTTAAACTCAGAAAAAATCCCCTCTAAAAATATCTCTTACAGAGGTATTAGAAAAATGTTAATTGAATGGCCTTTGTTTTTATTATGCAAAACAGATTACATCCTTTACCAACTTTACTTGAAAATCAAAATCCATGCTGTTTCTAAATCCCTTCTTCACCACCCGCCCCCTCCCCAACCAATCAAATATGGGTGTTATCCAGGACACATGTTCTACCTGTCCCACTATTATAAAACTGTATTATTATATTAGCAAGCACATTTATTCTCTTTTGTAGAACTCCTCCACATTATGATAAGACATTCAAAGTGATTAAACTTGATCATTAGCATTGGTATTGTTAGAAATCTGCATCTTTGCAAAGTAAACTCTAATTTACATGATCTTATTTTGTTCTGGGTCACCTTTTCCTGTCTTTTATAGATACCTTAATTATTACCGTGGTTAGACTGCAGTTGAAATTCTTCTTTTTTATAGTCCAGGACTACACCTGTCATGTTACTAAAATTCATTTTATGAATTTGAGCTCTACCTAAGAATCAGAGCAAAGAGAAACAGTTTTCACAATTTCTTGCAGAGTGCCTCATTGCTTTATTTGCTTTCATGTTGTACAGATGAGTTGGTATTGTTCATGTTTAATAACTACTCCTGACCCAGGGTCTCTCTTTGTATCTGGATAGTAAGTAATATCTCACACAATGGGGGTGTCCATGATGAGTTCTGCTTATTCGTCAGTGGGCAGCTCCTAACCTAGGGAATCTCTCCAGTCAGTTCTTTCATCATTGTACCTGGTCTAACATTCACATTTCAAAGCTGTCTGGAATTGCTTGTCTTAATTGGCCTTCAGAAATATGCACACATGCTTTAAGATGAATATATTTATAAAATACGCATACGCTATTTGGACATCTGTCCTCTTTTGTCTTGTCCACTGAGCTAAGTGTGGTTATATGCTTATATACTTATCACAAATCTGACTTTTACTTCTGCCTTCTCTCTTGTTTTCTATGGGTGAATTTACTTGACCATGTAATGTCAATTTCACAATTTTGTTATCTGATACGCACTCTGTTACCATCTTAGATATCTGCCAGCATAACAACATAAGTTTAAAATGAGTACCTACAGAAATAATATGTATGTATTTAATATTAGCCTTTTATGTTTTTCCTGATTAACCATTTCTTTCTGGTTCTTCCATTAAAAAAAAGTAAACATGCTATTCATTAAAGTATGAAACCAACATATTTTATTTTGAAAGCAATACATTTTACAATGTGCACCTCAAAAGAGACAATGTTAAAATTATGAATACCTACTCTAAAAAGCAATCTAATTAAGGTTAGAAACAGCAAAACAGTTTCCTCCTTTCATGAAATCAAAATTCACAATGACCAGACTATATTTATTATAAAATATTAGACATATAAATAATAAATGAAAAAATGAATTGGGCACAAGTTTGAATCTTCAATCACCTTTTCACTGATCCTACAAAAGTTTTATCTGTCTAAGGAAATAGCCCTATTGTCAGTAAATGTGGATAACAAATCATTATTATGATATAATCATATTATTTCATCTTACAGCTGCTTTTTGAGCTCCTTCAGTTTCTTTTTTCAGGAAACCCAGCACACACTCACTCACAACGCCTATGTATGTCCCACATGGACAAATAGTGGGTGCACAAAAAATGTTTGCTGCTGATGGTGACAATAACTCATACGATGAACTCGGGATATTTTCTGCTCACAATCAATAGCTAATTTAATAATGTTTTCCTTTGTCAATAATGTCTCTTGTTTTCTTACGGCAAAGGGAAAAAAAACAATTGATTGGTTTAGTATTTTTTTATATATGTTGAAGATTTTTAAACGATTCCCATTTAAATCTAATTTTACAATTTACTACCCCTTATACAGTTTAGTCAGTGAAAATTATCTGATAGTTGGTAAAATGCCAAAGAATAATCTCATAATGATGACTGAAATAGAGTCTTAGACTAGATGACGCTAGCATTACTTAGCAGCTTTCAATTGAAAACATCTAATTTAAACTTTTCTTTTTCTTGGTGGTGATTTTCATAGGAGGTTTGCCAAGCAACCACTGTAATATGGTCTTTGAAACAAAATTTGATTTAGGTAACCATCAGGTTAAAAGTTATAAATAATGATAACATAATTAAATTCTAACTCAACGATGTTTATGAAACAAAAATTAACAGGCTGAACTTTGTGTTGTTTTAGGTACTGTCATGCTCAGTTACAGCATTCATAACCTAACTTTATTGAGTGCAAAATATGTTTCATGATATTTTCATGATCTTATTTCATAGTTATTATTAAAGTTAAGCTCATTGCAAGGCCCTCCATAAAACAATTTCCAGCAGAGATATTTTTAAACTTTTCACATGTGCAAAAAAATAAATAAATAGTATTTTGGTTAATCTAAAAGTGCTTCTCACTTATAATTAGGCAAGTCAATGTACAATTCATAATCAGATAATTTCACATATAGAGCATATAGCTATATCTACCTACTAGTTCTAATAAAATCTATGTAACATTCCAAGTATATCACTTCCAATTTCTGCATAAATTCAGTGTTCTTGATTAGCTCAATCCTTTCTATGAATGTCTCCCAGTTGTGATGGGAAGGAATAAAAGGTAAAGAATAGCTAGCCACAATTAGGACTCAGTTTTCAAATCATTCAATCCCATTCTGAAAATGAGAACATTTATGAAGTTTACTGATACAAAGTGAATTAACCCCAAAAAAGGAGAAGTGAAAGAAAAGTTCTGAAAGTGACTTTATGCTGCATCTTACTCATATTTGTGCATTACCTTTCACCATATGAACAACAGGCCACCAGGGTCTACTGCAACTCACTGTTATTTTTATCCTTCAGGCTTCACTGATACTTTAGTGTTCTCAAAGAAAGACAAGAAAATCTTTGCAACATACCTGGTCATTTATCTGGCATGCAACGAGGTTGTGCTGATCATAACAGCCAGCGAACCTGATGTACTTGAGCCAGCTTCCTACATCTGGTTCACTAGCATCTATGCAGAACTTCACATTGCAAAACTCATCTAAGATCTAGAAGGAAGAAGATGAGAACAATCAATTTCTACATCATTTCATTCATTAGAATGGTTATCTGCTTGAAAACACTTTATTCAATACACATTCCTCTTTTGAATCTTTAAAAGCAAAAACTCAGCATTAATATAAATAAAGGCAGAATGCTATCTTTAAAATGACAAGGTGCCGGTTTTTAAAGTAGCAAAGCAATTGTGAATTATTACAAAAATTTAACTGGTTTTAAAGATGCTTGTTTCCTTGTTATGCATGAATGAGTGCTTTTGGCTTAATTTTACCCAATATGATTTTTACAAAAAAATACTGAACAATGCATATTAATATAATATTTCTAAACTAAATAGTCAATATTTTAGGTTCAGATAGTGTTCCCATGTAAATGTATACTTTCACAGTTTTGCACTGTAAATTAATTCAGTTCAAAAACTTTCATTTTAATATTATGTTCATTTTCAGTGTTCATTTCACTACAATGAAATCACACCCTGAGTTGAAGAAGATAATACGATTTCTCTCCTAGATGCTTCTGACCCAACTTAAGAAAACCAAATGAAAGCAAATGATTGGTTCACGTTCATGCAAAATGTGGCAAATTAATGTTTTAGTTAACACATGCCAATGCATATTTCGATTTTATATTTAGTAAGCAAAATAACAAAGCTGGCTCGTGAACAAGTAAAAATAATTATAAGAATATTGTAGTAAATTGTCATCATTATATATGATTGTGTATTGTTGTTTTTCATGAAATTTTTACATCCAGCCTAACCTAAATATTAATTACTTAAGACACCTATTCAACACACATTGAAATGGGAAATGTCCATTTTTAAGGTTTTGTGTACTTAAATGTAACGATTCCGATTCAGCAGCAGCAACAATGTCTTAAACATCAACCATATTAAAAGCTGCAGAGTTGTTGACCTGATGGTGAGTAACTGGAAAGGCTGGCAATGCTAATGTCAATCAGTGACTGCAAACTTGAGGAAGTTTCCTATCAAAGGCTTAACAATACAGGCTAGGTCAAAAAATTAATGCATTCAATAAGCCCCAACACAACTCTGCTGTGTCCATACCTACATAAAAGCTAAAACGAAACCCTTGGGTATACAGACCAAAAGCAGTTTTGCATAGAATTCAGGTAATCACCCAGTTGCAGATTCAAGTCATTAACTCACCACAAACTTCAAGGAGCCCAGTGCTCTGAGGGTTCTGGTCAAGAGGCACTGGGAATGAGCCTTTGGCCAGGAGGCAATTAAAGGGCAATAAGTAGTCCCACAGTTTAAAAAGGAAAAATTAGAACAGAAGATAGGGATAATAATTACTACACACACACACATACATACATACACACACACACACACACACACACACCCCTTTCCCGAGGACACTTCTTCACACTAAAAACAACAAGATGTCTACATTAAGTACGCTCTCCAGTGAGGACAGATTTTAAACAATTTCTTATTATCACATTACAAACTTTAAGCTGTTGTTTTTTTTTTTCAACTCTCAGTGCTGAGCAACTCAGATGGCAACTTGAGATTCCCCTTCCTCAGATGCCTGCAAGGACCCTACCTAACAATAGCAATCCACATTCCAAAATAGTAAAAAGTTGGGATTGTTGTTTTGTTGGTTGGTTGATTGGTTTGGTTTCTAGATCTTTTGCTGTTTGTTTTCTTTGACTAGCAAAAAAAAAAAAAAAAAAAAAAAAAAAAAAAAAAAAAAAAAAAAAAGCAGCTCTACTGACACACTAGAGAAATATTTAATAAAGGAAATAGGGTGAAGTCAGTGAAATGCAACACCATGTCCATTTCATATTTGCAGAAAGACGTGGAAAACTTGTTAATTTCAAAGTCGAGAATCATCTATCCCCTTAGCTTTCCAGTATTCCCTTTGGCGGGGGCAGGGAGTTAAGGATTGCATAGACTACACATAAAAATCCTAGGTGTAATTTTATTCCGTGTTAACATTATTGCCATTGCCACTGTCAACAGTGAAATTAATTTAAAAACAGGTTCATTTCCAAAGAATGTCTTTTCATATATATGTTACACGATTATTCAAATATTTCACCAATATATTAACTTCCTCACTCTCCCTATTCCTGCCCCAGAACAAAAGCTTAACTTTCTCCAGAAACGTATCCCCCCTGGGCGAATTATTTACTTTTGATTTGCTAACTGAGCTGCATTTGTCTCCCCCAATGTCTTCATCGGGCTCGGAAATCTCGAATAAAATAAAAGTCACTGCAACATCTCCCTGTCATTTCATCTAACATACTCCTGTGTTTTGCAAAGCTTTCAAGTTCCAGAGATAGCTTTAAAAAAAAGAAAGAAAGAAAGAAAGAAAAGAAAAAGAAAAAGAAAAAAAAGAATTCCCTTTAGGTGGACTTTAGAGAAAGGCCCTTTCAAAAAACCCAACAGCAACAAGGGGGGAGAGAAAAAAAACCCACAATCTAGCCAAAGGGTCCGGCTGTGACTCTCCCGCGGAGCAGCACACGCTGTTGGACAGCGAGGCTGTGACTTGGCAGGCGGACCTCGGCCGAACGCCGCTGCCAGGAACCCAGGTTCTGGCAACCCCACCTTCTGCGCCCCAGATCCCGACGGACGGACGGACGGACGGACACCCGGAGGGAGGGGAGGCGGGAGCCGAGCGAGAGACCGAGGAGGCCGGCGGGCGGGCAGCCGGCGGAGACCCACCGGAGGCCGGCGACGCGCCCTGGAGACGCGTCCAGACCGCAGGCTGCGCAGGAGGAACAAGGAACTCGCCGGCCCGGCGCGCAGAGAAGCAGCCGGGCGGCCCGGGCGGGCGAGGAGGGCAGGAAGGCCGGGGGCGGGGGGCGCCCGGGGAAGGGGTGCCAAGGCAGGAAACTGTCCCGAGTTACAGACGATGCGCATCGCCAAGGCTTCTTTCTTTTTTTTTTTAAGTGAGTTCTCTTACCTTACGGTTTCTACGGCCTCAACTCGGCAATACAAGGCAATCGCAGAAGAATGAAAAGACACCACATCACCTCCTCGGCAGCCCCCCGCTTTCCTGCAGGACAATCCTTTCCAACGATCCCGGGCCACAGTTCGAGAGGTTAAAAAAGAAAAAGGGAAAAAAAGCAAAAAAAAAAAAAAAAAAAAAAAAGCCTCGCGTCTCGACTTCCGAATGGGTTTCTGATAACTTTGTCCGCCTCTGGGATCTGCTGGCCGGGACCACGCGTTTCAGATTTATTGTCCGCCAACAGTGTGTTTTTAAGACCAGAAACGCAGCCTCCTCTCGCCGGGGCGACCCGGTGCGGGGGGTTGGGGCTCCCCCCCTCCTACGAGAGCTCCGAGCGCTTCCTTCTGGCTCGCATCGCCTCCCTCTTTCCTCACTTTCTCTCGCCCTTATCAGCCCGATGTGCAAGGAAAGTTATCTGAGACCCACTAAACTTCTCGCGCTGCTCTCCCCCAGGTCCGGGGGGGGGGGGGGACAGGCGGGAGGAGGAGGGTTCCGGGAGGTGGGAGGCCCGGCGGCGAGGGGAGCCCGAGCCCCGCTCAGCCCCGCCGCGGCGCCCTCCCGGGTCCCCGACCCTCGCGGGAGCTTCCCCTCCCGCGCCGCCTCGGAGCGCGGCCCCGGGTCTCTGTGTCGTGAACTGTCTCTTTAAAGGGAATCCGCTCGGCCGTCCCGAAAGGGCCCGGGGCGAGGGAGAAGGCGGCTATCTCCCGCCGCCGCCCGGAGGGGTCGGAAGCCAGACGGGCTGCTCTCTCAGGACATTTTTAAAGGGACAGCAGCCTCCTCGGGCGGGAGAGGTCACGAAAAGGTCGCCAAGACCCAAGGCCCCTGGGGACAGACGGATTAGGGATGCACCATTCCCTTTACACATGTAGATTTCTCTGCGTAAACAGCCAATGGGGAGACCTCGCCGGGCAGGACTTCTTTCCCCAGGGAAACAGCCTGTGTTTCAGCGTCCCGGAAAGCACAAGTGCAAGCGTGCGTGCGTGCGTGCGTGTGTGTGTGCGTGTGTGTGCGGGTGTGTGTGTG